>VWZS01009499.1:130883-145673 GCA_013397075.1 Rhabdornis inornatus
TGATGGGAAGAGGGGAGAAGAAATCCAGCCCTGGAGTAATTTTGCTTTCAAAGCAAGCTGTCAAGGCAGCCCCCTCTCCTCCCAGCTCCTGCGGAGGAAGAGCGAGGGAGCACCCGCGCACCAACTGCGGACGTGTGGCATCAGTCATCAGACCACACCATCAGTCACTTGGCACATCAGACCGAGCCATGTCCCCTCTTCCCCCCGGGCATCTGTCAAAGCCCGTGACAGGGAGCCAGAGCAGCAGATTCTTAGTGAAGATGGGCTGAGCACAAGCCCCACCAGCTCTGATGACAAGAATCCCCACTTATGAGCAGTTAGACTGGGAACAAAACAAAACAGCAAGGGCTCGGGGGCACTAGTTAGCTCATGTGGCCACATCAGCCCCATTTTTCTGCGGCAGAGACATGCACAGCCAGCACAAGCGTGCAAACCCTGCCTCTTCTCCCATATAGGTTACCATGTTTGAAGGTTCCCTGCAGCTCTCCTGGCTTGCAGCTGAACTCAGGACAGAGAGCTGAGAGCTTCCCACAGCTTGGTTCAAACCAAGGCTACCTGCCTTGGCAGCATACTGCCAAGGAACCACAGCACCAGCATGGACACAGCAAGCTCTCCATCACCTTGGGCTAGTACCACCACCTCTGAAGTTACCTTGAGCACTCGCAAGCCACACCCAGATCTCATCCAGCACCAGTCCTGCAGCTGGACAGATTAAGAAGATTAAAAAGGTCCCTCTGGGCTTCATTGTTGTATGAGGAAGATAAATAGCAAGCACAAGCCCTTCTTGTGTGTAAAAGGGCAGGCATTTTGGTGCTGCACAAACACCAACCCCAGCTTTAACAACCTATATGTTTCTTTAGCAAAGTACCCTTTGCAGAGCCCATTGGTACCGATTATGGCATCAGATTCACTCCCACCTCTTCCTTCCTGGGATTTCTGAAAGCATCAGCTAATTACTGCAGCAAAGTCACCCACAGGAGATAATGCACACCCTCATTTCAACAGGCTGGTATTTGTGCTGGGCTGGCTGCTCCCAGGCTGGGGAAAACCTCTGCCTCCTTGGGAGGGGCCCAGTCTTCTGGGCTGGATCCATCCCACAGTCAGCCCAGAGGACGAGGGAAGAGCATATCTGCTCTGGTTTAGGTCTGCTTGGGCTGGCTGCACACTCCCCTGGCTGGCTTGTGAGTGTCCTGCTCATTAGCTTGGGGTCACTCAGCTGCAGCAGGGCACAAGTACCACTTGGCTATTGCAACACCACTCACGTCCACTGCTGTGGAAGTGTTGAATTTCTTTAAAGAGCCCTGAAGATCTCGGTTTGAATTTAAGGGAGGAAAAAAAAATCTCACAAAGAATTGCAGGATCTCTGTAAATATACCAGAGGAAAAAAGAAAGTGAATCTTTGAACCTCTTGACCTTGACAATGTCCTTATAATTACAAGACTATTTATTTTCAGTTAAACCCCATCTATTGAACAGACAGTGTCGAGTTGGTTTTTTCCTGAGCAGGTGATTATCCTGCCTGACTAATCTAATGAAAATTATCAGGAGGCTACTGACCTCCTGCTACACACACTAAATAATGCACAAAGCTTCAGGATCAGACAGGCAAATCATAACCCTGCCTTATCTTAATCACTTTCTATACAGCTCCAGGCCTGTTCCACTCCTGGTTGGCTGTGTTAGCCAAATGCTATCTCAGTAGAAACCAATGCAGAGCCAGCCCTGAGAACTGCACAGCAAAAAGTTACCTCCTTAAGATTTATTTTTGTAAAAGCCAAGAGCTGCAGAGGCAGATATATTTAGTCTTTAAGCTGCTGTCTGACTCCTGAGCTTATAGCATGAGGTGGTGGTCCCCTGGCACCTGGCTTTGGGAAAAGCAGTATTTTCCTGCTACTTTGATGCAGGGTACAAGGAAGGTAAGGTCTAAAAAAAAAAAAAAAAGTGCACAAAGGAGCTCATTGTTCCAGACAGGTAAAGCCACCTTTCCACTCCATCCTCTTGGAACCTCATGTCAGTCTACTCCTGCAAACAGGACTGCCCACAGCTTCTAAAAATGCCACAGCACAGCATGAGGACCAGGGCAAAGCAAGAGGATCCAAAAATGGGGATGCTCTGTCCCTAGCTTGGGGCCTGAGGATCTGCAGCAATCCTGTCCCACTCTTTGCAGCACTGCTCTCCTTCAGGAGAGTCAAGTGCAGCAGCTGGAAGAGATAAAAGACTACAAATATCCATTAAGGAGCACAGAACTAAAAGAAGGAGACATTAAAAAAGAAGTTATCACACACTCCCCACACAGTTTCTGCATGAACAGCACCCACAGCTAGACAAAGAAAATGCATTGGGGTAACTTCAAGCCTAAAATAAGTTTCCACTTGGGAATCTACAGTGAATGGTGGAAAAACACTGCTAAAGGACAAAGTGACTAATTTTTACACACCCTGCTTCCCAACATGAAACCCCACCCACACAGAGAGAAGACACCCCTCTTACCCATCCATCCTGACCTTGCTGCCTCATTCTCAGCACCCATCACATGTGGTTCTTCAGACCTCCTGGCACAGGAGCTCCCAGATCCCCTCCCATCACTGCTGCAGCCAGGAGCTTCACCCCTCAGCCCTTGCAAACTGCTGACAGCTTCAGCAGCCTGCTCCTGCCCTGCCCTGCAAGGCTCTCCCCATCCACAGAACACCTGACTTCTCCTCACACCCCAGGAGCCTTGCGACACTCTTCTACAGCTGGGAAGGTGCTAAGCACAATGTAGGTGGACAGGATTCCTCACATTTTAAATGGCCATTTCTTCCCCTCTTATGACTTTTCAGAAGAATGGGGGCAGTCTCTTCTGAAGTAAGCAGAAAAAAAGCCCAAGGTGGTTTTAGTCATGACAGAAGAGGGAGCAAGAGAAAGCACAGAAAGACAGGCAGGAAACAGCACAAGCTTCATCTTTGGGAAAATACCAGCTAACACATGCAAGGAAAATGATCCATAGCAGAGATATTCAAAGGGAAGCAAAAATCTGGGAAAAATTAATGTCCACAGCAGCAACTGTTGGGGGAACAGTGACCAGGCAGGGCTTTCAAACTGAGCAGTATGAGGCAGAGGCTCTGCCCAGGGCAGATCCCAAATTTGCAGATGGAAGGGTACTGCACTACTGCTCTGTGGATGTGGCCATGCCCAAAGGTGTCTCCAGAGGGATGATCCTGAGCCCCAGGGAGCCTGATCACACCATCTGGACATGGGATGGCTAAAAGGGTTAACTGTCCAGGACATAGCAAAAGGAAAGGTCCTTTGCTTTCCATCTCAGTTTTAGAGATGCCTGAAGCATCTGGGATTCTTCTGGAAAGGAGTCAGAACAATAAATAAATTCCTCCATCTCTTAGTCTGGGTGACAAGAGCAGCCTCTGGCTTTTCTGGTCATTGAAGCCAACACTGTAAGTATTTGTGTCACACAGCCTTATTCCATCCACATACCCTGACTCTGTCCTGAAAACCCAAGGTGCAGGTCAGTTTGTGTTCCTGCTGTCCAGCAGCTGCTTGGTACCCCCCACAGGCACAGCTGAGGTTGCAAGAGAGCCACTGACTGCGTTAAACTGGCATCACGCCACTGACTTATGGGGGACCCTCCTGAACTGCCATCCTGGCTGAAAGATGCTGCTCAGGGACAGCTGAGACAGCTCCCAACAGGCACTGTGCAGGGTCTGGTGAATGCAAAGTGGAAGGTGAGAGCCTGGCAAACTAAAGAGAACTACAGCTGTCTCAGGATTGACTTTGTCACTGTGCCTGTTCAGGGAGGAGGCTTGCACAAGAGAAGAGATGGAGTTAAAACCACATTGCACAAAGCCCTCAAAAATGTCCAAGGACTAAAGCTGGAGCTGGTAGCTGGAGCTGGTTGCTGGTGCTGGGACCAAGGGATGGCTCCGGCTCCTGCTCCGGCTCCGGCTCCAGCACCTGCAGCCACCCCTGGCTCCCTATTCCAGAACAGGGTAAGCCCCATCCTCTTCTCATGCCAGGAAACAGGCACTGAGGCTTCCCACTCACACAGTGGCAGGAGGCTGTGACTGCCTGAGAGGGACTGCGACACAACAGAGCTTGCAAATGCATGTTCTGGGGAGGTTTCTCCACTCCCCAAGCTGACTTCCAGCTGGAGACATGTGCCTGTGCTTGTCCCCAAGGCACACAGCAGCAACAGAGGCATCGTCTGGTGCCACTTCCCACCAGCAGAGCATGGCAAAGGGTTGGAGTGACAGCCTGCAGGGACATGGGACCCACTTCCTCACTGCACACACAGGGACAGTGTTCGCTTTCCTTGCTGAAACCCAGTGGGTGAGACACCGGTTAGTGCCACCCATCCTGGCTGTCTCAGGGCAGGCACCCCGCCTGCTGGGACTCTGCTGAGAGCTCCCCAGCTCACAGCACACATGCCTGCCTCTAACACCTAGGTCAGATGCAGGCTTAGGGAGGAGGAAGAGTTTGTCTGCAAGTCTCTACCACTGCCCTCTCCACCCCAACCCATCTTTTTTAGCGCAAACCTGTCTCTGCTGCTTTTGAACAGCTACTGCTGGCTGAGCCTAGAATGGCCTGATCAACAGGGAGAAGGAAGCCAAAATGTTTTTCTTTTCACCCATGTACCAGCAGAGCTGTTGCTCCAGCCCCCACATGTTAATGCCAGTGATGGGAGACAGGAGGAACCAGCTGGACGCCTCCAATGCAGGGATGGAGCAGAGTGAGCTGTTGCTGGGCCAGCACTTAGGAGAAAAGAATCTTCAGCTTGACAACTCAGCAAATTAAATCTGAAACCAGCAAGAGAAAAAAAAGTAAAGCCTTTCAATGTCATCTCAGGTTTGACTGCCAGAAGCACTACAGACACACAGAAAGATAGACAGACAGATAGACAGATAGATAAGCACAGTGCTGCACAAAGAGCCGGATGCCCTACTTTGATCTACTCAAGTGTTTACTAATGTGTCCCACAGCTGGCAGGAGCTGTTAGCAACTCAAGAAACCTGGTTTTCTGCCACCAGCTCTGCTCTGGGACCTCAAGGAAATCCCAAAGCCACTCCAGATTTCAGTTTCCCCTCTTTGAAGGCAAAGATGCTTTCCTCCAACCCCTAGTGGTGGCAAGGTTAAAGGCTGATCCTGGTAATGTACTACAGCAAACAACCTTGGGGAACTCTCCAAGCCTAGATGCAGATGTGCAGTGAGTTAAACCTCTAGTTTGGGTCCTACACCCAAAGACAGGCCAGATCAATTCCTTGGGAGAGGCAAAGTCAAAATCATCGACACAAATCCTTTGCCATTGGCTTTTTTGACCTGGGCAAGTCATGCCATTATCTCCTCCCTTCCTCAGGAAGGAACTGGGGAGATACCAGGTCCATTTGTGCAGAAATGGCTCTCCCCTGTGCATAAGGCAGCCCTGCTTGGAAAAAACACCACCACTTCTGGCGTGACCACAGGTACAGATTTACCAAAACTAGGAAGCACAAAGGCTGCGTGCCCCTGAAGTCAAGGACTCACCATGGCTGTTGGGGAAGTTCCTCTTCATCCTTGCTTTGCAGCTGGGTGAAACTGAGACTACTGATCCAGAACAGAGAAGGCTGGGGGAGAGCAGATGTGTCTGTACAGCAAAAATCACTTTGCAGAGCAGGGATGATCAATGACCCCCTTCCAGTCCTCCTCCCATCTCAACAAGCCCCAAGAACATGGTGTGCCCCAGTACACATGGTTGTTGGCAGATGGCAACACGCACAAAACTGGAGCCCAGGAGGCAGGGTGTGCCAATGGGAATGACTGAAGGTAGCTTGCTGGACTTCTGAAGGATGGACACCTTCACTGTGAGTCACCAGGTGCATTCCTGGGATGTCCTCAGCACTCAGGTTTCACTGAGCTCAAACTGCACCTTCTGGCAAAACAATTCCAATGCAGATGCAAGGGAGAAGCCTCCAAAATGCTCAGGAAGTTGGGACATAACAGAAGTGCCCGATCAAAAGGGCAAGGGGTTTCTGCCAGGTGGCACAGCACACCTGAGGCATGGTCAAAAATACTGTCCAGCAAAAACACTTCCTCCTGCACAGATGTCAGCATGAGCTGGTGCTCTGTGCCCTGTCATAGCACTTGCTTTCATGCACAAAACAAAAACTAGACTTGCCAACATACCCAATGGGCCTGTCAAACTAATCATGTTAGGAGAACTGGAAACACACCAGCAGCAAGAGCCGGCCTCTGCTCCAGAGCTCTTGCAGAAATCACACATCCAGGAGATGGAAAAGCCTCTGTCGTTCCCGTAACCAGGTCAATAAAAGCACAGACAACTCCATCCAGAGACTTTTACAAATCACAAAAAAGAGCAGCTCCATCTCCCCCAGCTGCAGGTAGGTGGGCAGGCACAAAGAGGCAGCACAGAAACGTGTCTGTGCAACACGTGTGGGCAATCCCGCACATGGCCAGGATATGGGGCAAGAGGAAACCGCTCTGAACCGAGCCAGGAGAAGGAGCGGCGGCGGCTCGGTGTGACTTCTCCCACCCCCACCAGCTGGGCTCCCAAATCCAACAGCCTCCCACTCATATGTGTGTCTGGCGTGCTGGGGAGAGACAACAGGCTAGGCAAGGATTTCAAAGCTGAGAGGTCCCAGGCAGCTCTGAATGCCCTTGGATTCGTGGAGTGACAGTAACCCCCCCTTTGGAGGGGAGTGAAAATACCCAAAATTAACTTCAACCTGGTTCCTCACGAACAAAGCAGTCCCGTCCCCAAACCCACAGTTATCTGTGGGTGCACTTTACTGTAACACTGTTATTTCTAGAGCTGTTCGTTAAGTGAGAAGCCCAGAGGACTGGACAGAGCTTTTTTTTTGATTGAATTTCAGAGCAGCAGCAGCCTTTTGTTGTCTTTCCTTCCTTTTAACATATTTATTTTTCAAGCCCTTAGTTCAGTGGCACAGAGGAGGGTAAATCACACACTGGTGGTGAAGTCTAGCACAGGCTGCTTCCCCTTTGCATCTGTGAACCACACTCTAACCACCAGAAAGGATGTGTCCTTGTTATCACCAGCATTTTTAGGCCTTAGACAAAAGGACCGTGGTGCAGAGTGTACCTAGAGCAAAAGCAGATGTAAGGTTGTTTTATTATACATTATATTGTTTGATTTCATAACCAAATCTCGCTCCTGGCTGAGGTACCCAACCCTTGCTGCTTCTCCTGGCAGGAGGGAGCAGTGCAGATCCCTCCTCCCGGGCTGATCAGCTGAACAGCATGGGGAGCAGCTCCCCAGCCACCACCTATAACAGAGCACCCCAAAATCCTGCGTGGCCCCTGCAGCACTGGGACACCATGGCAATGGCACAGGGAGAGCTGCGTGGGTCAGCCCTGCGTGGCACGGTCCTCCAAGCCACTACCCCCAGTCTCCAAGTTATTTGCACGCGTACTCCAGAGTCTGGGAATGCCACCAGAGACCAGGAGCAGTAGGAAAATACCAAGCTGCAACTTTGTGAACAAAATGAATTCACTGGCTTTACACCCACATAATTAGAAGCAAGCGCATCCCTCAGAAACTATTAGCATGGGAGTGTGCCTGGCTGTGTGTTTGCATTCGGGGGGGCTGTGATACCACCTACATAAGCAAAAAGACTCCCTTTGCAGAGCCAGGCTCCTCATAGCACTGATGAAACACACAGGGAACGTCCTTGCCCCAGGATTTATTTTATTCCCAATGAAACAGGAGTTACAGTAGCTCCTTCCTGCCACGAAGGTCTGAGCCACCCACTGCTCTCTCCTAGCGATTCGGAGGGCTCTGGCAGCCGTGGGGACCTCAGTCCTGAGAAAGGAGAGAATTATTTTGCTCGCTGCTGCTAAGAATGGCAATGGGACCTGCTCTCCACACTTACCCACCAGCAAACTCCCTGGCTTTAGGTGGCTCCTACTGGCTCTTGGAACCACTGCTGGGAATGGGCAACTCCCCCTCTCCTATCCTCACAGGGCTGACTGAACAGTGGTTTTGATAGATGAACAACACGTAGCGAGAGCAGCCCTAGAGAGATCAGCCCCCAGTCCCTGCTCTCAAAAGGGGAACACCCACCCACCACCCAGGTGTGGTACGGCGGAGGTCCAGGCTGCAAGCTCCTTCCAACACCAGGGAAAAGCCTTCTCAGGAGTCTCTCCCTCTTACCCAGCATGTCTTGTACTGCTTCCCACACCAGTTCCCCCTCACAGGGTGTGTTGCATAGTATTTAAACACAACCAGGTCTGGGCAAGCCAGATTTCAGCTGATCCCATGTCCCCTCTGTCAGGCAATGCTAAGAAAGGGGTCATGATTCCTCCACCAGCTGTTAGCACAGCATCACTTAATGCAAACCCTCACAGCCTTCCTCCTCCAGCCTCCCCCAGGCAGAGAGCAGCAAAAAGTGATTCCTCCCCCCAGGGAAAAGAGAGATTTCCCATATAGTGGGCACCAGTATAAATTCTTCCAACTGCTGCAGCTTTCGTTTCATTCTGTGACTTTATGAACATCACTCGATGTCGGCAGCAGCCCCGGAGGGTATCACAAGTCATCTGAAAGGAAAAGAGCCTCTTGAAGCACTGGCATCTGGGCAGCCTCTGAGCCAGAGGGCGGCAGCTCTGGCGGTGCACGGCCACACTGACCAGACAGCTCATAGCCACGGCACTGGATCAGCCATGCCTCAAGAGGGCTTTGATGACATCTTTAGGGTGTCATGGCTAATTAGAGCCCTGACTATGCCCTCTAATTAGGTAACACTTTCAGACAAATCACCCTGTCCTCTTCAAACCACTTCACACCTCCAGATACATCCCTAATTGACCTGAAAGTTGACTCGGCACTTCTTCCTGGACCTCCTTCCATTTCACAAGGCATTTCAAAACAAATAAACCCCTGCTCCTCAGTCCTGTCTCAGAGCCCAGCTGGGGAATTACCCTCACATCCGCACCTGCACGACCTGACACAAAACCTCCATCACAGGCACAGAGCAAACGCTCTGACGCAGCGGCAGCATCGTCCTCCTCTGATCTCCCGTTTCCAGCCATCCTAGTGCTACTTTCAACAACAGTCAGCAAAGGTTTTTCACGGAGAACAGGAGTGTTTGCGATGCATCAGTGTCCTACTAAAAATATTGCCCGGGGGCTCGTGAGAGAAGCAGGGCTCCAGCAAAGGAGCCTGGTATCTGGCAACAGAAGGCATTAGGAAAAAACCCTAACCATTGAAAAATTAATATGCTAGAATGGTATCAAGGGCCAACATTTCAATCCAGAATCCTGACTTCTGTTTTCATTAGGTAATGAGTAAGCTGAAATGATCCAACTGTTTTCAGTTTCCCAATAGCACAAAATTTGAAGTAGATAGGCAAACCCCCCACCACCATCGTAACTTCAAACATGCTGAATAAAAACCATCAAAATTCATAGAAGATAAATACTGAGCCCTTAAAAGCCTGCTATGAGAACAATGTCTCTTTATTTGCTTTCTGTGAGGTTTGTTATAACAAGAGAGAAAGACTCCAGTATACAGTGTTTTAATATATATACACGCATTCACAGCTGGAATAATAGATTTTAAAGACTCAGGACAGTATTACAGCTGGATGTATGTAGAAATGCATAAACATACTTTCAAAAACATATTCTTTGCACCCTACCCAGATATGTAGGTGGGCACATATACAATATACACACACACACATTGTTTCAGATCGATCAGAACCATTCATTAAATAAGACTCTCTAAAGTTTCTGCTGCTTTGGGAAAACACGACCCTGAGGAGACATCACGCATGAACTTAATAACCAGCAGAAAATGAAACCATAACACGCTGCATCTTGAAAGGCAGGCCTGAATCTAACTTAATCCCTGCTCTGGACAATGCCTCTTGAGAGGCATTAAAACCATGCTAAGGTGTTTTCCTGGATTTCCCAGATTCCCCGGAGATTCCCTGGCACTCCGGCTGCATCCACCTCCTTGTTTCGGAGATGTTTCCAGCTGACCGCTTCCATCCTTACTCCTGCTGCTTCCACAGCCAGGGATGGACAGACCCAGTGGAGAGCAGCCTCCGGAGAGCTGCGTCCTGCCTTGGCAGCGGGACGAGTTACCGGGACAGTTAGTGGGGTTCAACACTCGCAATCCTACAAAACGTGCGGGGGAATGATGTAGGTGCAGGGGGATGATGTTCGGGGCTTGAAGGGTCAAGAGCAGCTTTGCATCCTCCTTTCCCATCCCCAACAAAGGAATTCCAGCAGATCTCGTGCCCCCTAGTGTCATCCTGGCGAACGGGCACCGCCGAGCACCGGGTACTACCTGGCCCAGGCAGTGCCCTTGCTTATCCCAAGAGTGAAGAAGCCACCGGGTCCTGCTGGCACCCACAGCGTAGTGAAACGCCATTCCCAACAGTTCATGTAAGCGACAGCGTGAGCTTGCTGTCCCTCTCCAGCACCCTGAGTCAGCCACAGCCCCCCAGGTGTCCCCGTGCCCACAGTGCCACCTCTATTCCACTCTGGAGGAGCCTCGGCAAGATCTGCCCCTCCAGCAGATAGCCCAAACAGTGTCCCTGGAGGAGGGCCAAGAGGAGGAGGCAGAGAGGATCTGCAGTGGACACTGTCCAGAATACAACTCCTCCTAAAAATAGACAGATCCTGGAAGGGCACGGCCCTTCCAGGGAATGGGAATGCTTAGTCCTAGGAGCTCAGGGTTTGGCATGATAAAACTTCAAAGTGCACGAATGCAAAGCACTTTGTTGCCCTGTTTCTCCCCCATGAGAGCACCTGTGGCATCAGACTGGCTACAAGCATGAGAAGCAATGAAAAAAATCAGCCCAGAACCCAGCATCCCCACATGCCAGCCTGCTCTGACCAAAGACCCAGCATCTCCTCAGAAAATGCCCATGCCAGCTGCAACACTAATGAGTGCAACCACACCCCACCTAAACAAGAGCCCTGTGCTGGAAAGATGCACAGGAAATGTGTGTATGTGCCTCAGTTTCCCCATCTGCCCAGCTTACCCTCTCTTATTTTCCTCATCCCTTCTGTTCAGCTATTGGTTCTTGTGGGAAGAGGCACCCCAGGAATACACCTAGTCCACTGGACCCTTCCAGCATCTGCTAGCAGCATGCAACCAAACCTCAGTAACCCATCACCAAAATTTGGAGGAATTCTCCCCAGGGCACTGACCTGAGTATGCTGCTTTCTTCTGCAACACCGAGCAGGGACTATAGCTTAGAATAATGGGGAAGTAACTCAGTTCAGTGCTGACAAAGCATCACAAGCCCCAGCGGGGTGGGAGGGGAGGAGGTGTCCTTCCCTCACGCTGCCATGCCTGGTATACATCATGTTTAAGGCCAGGCATACGTCACCGACACAAAATGGACAAATTGGAGGGATTTCAGAAAAACGAGCGACAAAAATGATCAGGAGGCAGAAGGGATTGATTTACAAGGGGAGATTGAAATAGCTACGATCAGCGTAGTTGGGCTGAGCAAGTACTGACTGCAAGAAGCAGTTGGATGCTAATCTGCAAATGGGATGAAAACAATATGGGAAGGAGTAATTTAGCATCTTCATCAGTACTGGGATGAAATTAGGGGGAACTCAGGGCTGAGGAGGCAGGGAAAAAAACCCAAACCAACCCGAAAACTCCTTTCCTAGTTATGCATGACTGTCTCCATCAAAACACTCAAAAGTCCCCAAAACTCACTTTGCCTCAGACAAGGACCCTCGGGAGCAACTGAGCCTGCACACACACACACACACACACAGTCTCACTCACACACGCACGGAGCCCTTTCCCACCCCTGACTCACACTGAGGAAAGCAGCAGGGCCGCCACGATAGCCGGAGAGGATGGAGGCTTCACGTTTGCAGGGAAGCAGCAGAGAGCGAAGGCTAGAGCTGCCGGTAGCGGTGGGAAGGTCTCCGCAGAAGGACGCTTTTGCACTCCCGGGTCTTCACAGGGGAAAGGTGCTGAGATGGCTTCCTGCAAAGTGGCAGGAGTGAGCTCAGCTGCGAGCACTCAGATATTTACACACAAACAGCACATTACTCAGCAACTCCCATTTGTCAGGCATAATGGCAGCAGCAGCAATAATAAACGACAGAGCTGAGAGACAGGCTCCCCAGGCGCACACCCAGCCCCAGCCTGAGCTGGAGCAGGATGCATGCCTCCAGCTCGCAGGGAATTAACAGAGAGTGGCCAGGAGCTGGGGCTTGCACCCACAAAACTCCTGCTGCTGGCTTCAGAGAGTCAGTCACATCTCCAAAAGCTAAGCCTTGGCTGCACAGTTATTTGAATGTGTGTGTGCATCACAAGCTTTGTGGCTCTGAGAGGTACCAGGGCATTTCCCAAGTCCAGGAGGTGCTGAGAACTTATCAGGGGGAAGGGGATGCAGAGTCCTGGGAGAATGGGGTCCTTTTGGGGTAAATCAAACCAATGATTATGTACAATAATTAGATCATGGCTTGGCTTGCTCTGACAAGAGGCTCTGATAAACTTATCTTGAGGAGCTGTCGTAAGGAAGTCTGCCAGGCACGAGGCTCTCATTTCTAAAGCTCAGCCTTTCTTGGGAAAGTCCTCCCGCTGCAGTGAGCCCCAGAGGGCTCTGGTCCCAGGACCTGGTCCCAGCATGCTGCCTGGCCAGACATAAGCATCCCTTGCACATCTCCAGACATCACAGCAAAGCTCTGACTCCTCATGGAGGGGCAAAGCAGGGATCCAGGAGCAAGAACGGCTACTCCCCCATATTTGCACATTTTGCAGAAAGCAGTCATTGTCAGTGCTTGACTGCCTGAACACACAGCCAGTGGGACCAGCAGCTGCATGTGCAGGTCCTGTCCCTCACACAAGTACACAACGTGGTGCTGGGAGTGGGCACAGTCACTGAAATTCACTAAATCCGAGCAGATGTCAGCAAGTTCCCGAGCAAAAAGCAATCTGAGGAAAGGACATCCTCAACCATCCCACAAATAAAACCACATAGAGATGGGAAAAAGAAATTGAGCAGCTTTGCAGGCAATCCCTTTTCTGTAACCTGTGCTCTGAACAGACCCTGCACATGTGTCCATAAGCGTGGGGTGGGGAACATAAGAGAGTGGAGGAGTGCCGACCGTTATACCAACAAAAGTTTAGCGGTTAAAGAAACAACTGCCAGAGGAGCCAGGGAAGCTGGAACATGCAGACCTGGTCCTGTCCTCAGTGAAGGCAGCACAAATTGGCTCATGAGCTGACTGGAGTCACAGCTCGTTTTCAAGATTGCAGTGGGGGAAGTCACCAAGATGTGGAAATGTCAGGGAGTTTTGTGCAGCATAGGGATCGGTGTGTATTGTGCAATTCTGGAAAGCAGCCCTTGTACTCACGCTCGGGATGAGCTGCCTGCCTAGCCCAGGGAGAGCAGTTCCCGAGAAGGGCCATGCAGACACTTTTCTTATAAAATCACACTTCATAAAAAAAATTAGGAAAAAAAAAAACAAACAAAAAAACCAAAACAAACAAAAAAAACCCAAAAACAACAACAACAAAAAAAACCAACAAGAGAGAGAAAAAAGAAAAAATAAAATCTGCACTGCCACAGCGGAGAAGAAGGCAGGTTGCGCTTTTGCAGAGACGGAGAAGAAGCCTGCTCTCCCGCCCAGGAAATCCACGGGCTCCGGTTTACAAAGAGCCGCCCCGCAGTCCCAGCCGCTCCAGCCCCGTTCATTGCCGCAGGAGAATTCATCCTTCCCAGCCCTCAGCCTGGTGCCGGCCGCGATGCCCTCCCTGCCGGGCAGGGGACGGGGGTCCCACCGCGCAGGGGATGGGGGTCCCACCGCCGCGCCCCGATGCGGACCCGCTGTCCCGGAGGGTGCGGAGACGCTCCGGCCCCTTGTCCCCCATCTCTCCCCGCCGGGAACACGCGCACGGCGGGGCAGGAAAGTAAGTTGCCCAAATTGTTTCCCCACGGGGGTTGGACGAGCGGCCCACGTCGGGGCGCGGACACGCGCGGGCGCTGGAAAGGTGCGCGGCTGCGGGGCGGGAGGGGAACCGGGAGCGAATGCGAGGGAAGAAAGCGTTCCCCCCCGGCTTCCTTTCCGCCTCCCTCGGCGGCGGGCCCCGCGGCTCGCCCCCGCTGACCCCCCTGCCCGCACGCCGCCCCCCCCGTCCCGTGGGTGGGGGTTCACCCCGTGCCGCCCTCCGGCCCCGGCCGCCCGGTACTCACGGCGCTTTCCTTGCCACCGCTCCCGGCACTACCCCATGCAACCACCAGCTGCTTCTGCACCGGCTCGGGGGCTATAAGCTCTTTTAAACTCCAGCACATAACCCATGTGACCGCAGAAGCCACTGGTAAGGAGCGCCGGGGAGCCAGCGATGAGCTCAGCCCGCACCCCCCGGCACAGCGCCGGGGACGCGCTCCCGGCCCCGCCGCGCCGCGCGCACCCGCCCGCAAACACACACGCACACGCGGCACACACACCCACGCACACACGGGCTCACAAGCACACGCCCCCCCCGCAGCCACACACTGGTCCACGCCCCTGCGGACACGACGCCGCCGCCGCCGCCTCCTCCCTCCCCACGGATGCTGAGCCGGAGGGAGGCACCGCGCACACGCGCGCCCCGCCGACCTCCGTGCAAATGCGCGCCCGTGGAAGCACCGTGGGGACGGCGCTCCGCAAACACAAACACGCACACATCACGAGCAGCAGCGCCTGCAAGTCCCCCCACCTCCCCAGGGATGCAGCCCCGAGTGGAAGCAGCAGGCTCGTGGTCACCCTCACGCGTGCCCTGTGCACGCACAGTGCACAATGCCACATGCCACATGCACGGTC
>VWZS01009499.1:146323-239414 GCA_013397075.1 Rhabdornis inornatus
CGCACAGTGCACAATGCCACATGCCACATGCACGGTCCCTTCCCTCCATCACGAGATGCAGGCACAAGAGAAGGCGCCGCGCTACCATTTCCATGCACACCTCCGTGCGCGTCCTTGCCCACGCCCCACTCGTGAGTGCCGCGCTCCCTGACACCAACACCCTCCTGGAGTGCCCGACAGTGCCCTCAGGAAGATGCACACTTCCATGGAAGCATCTCGCTCACCCCTCTCACACACACACTGCACAGCCAAACACCCAACACACGCGTGGGCTGTGCTCCCTCTCGCACAGCCATTGCAGCCACACCTGCACCCACCTTCCCCACTTCGATAAAACCTGCTGATGGGTGCTGAACGAGCCCACTCTGCCCATCCATCGCAACCCCAGGCTGTGGGGTCCCCTGTAGCATGTGGGAGCACTGCATTTCCCATCACGGGTAAGGACAGAGAGCTGTCACACGTGTGGGTGGGCTCTGCAGGGCAAAAAGGACAGATGTCCCCCTGTGCTGTGCTCAGTTACTTCTGATGAGGTGGAAACCCCAGGGGTGGCCATACAGCTGGGCCACGTTGCCCACTCCAGCCACGACACAACAGAATTGGGAGTGCCAGGCTGAAATGTGCCAAGTGGGGACGGGAGCCGGGTGTGAGGCTTTGGTGTGCAAAAGGCTGGGACAGGCAGGCCTGGCCGGGCAGGTGCAGGCGTGTGCTGCTGGGGCACGCCAGCAACACGTGTGAGAAGGCAGAGCTGGCAGGCAGAGGGCTCCGCTGAGAGCTGAGTTATGGAAAATGACTCTTTCCAAGGAATTGCTAAAATTAAAGCAGCAGTGAGGCCAAGCAAGCAGGAGCCAATGGGGAGGGTGAGCAAGGACAGCCAAGCGGCCCCCGGGCAAGGAAGGGCAGGGTGGGCAGGAGGCCGAGGGGAAGACACCCTTGCAGGGCACCCGCCCCCGCCCCAGGCTCCTGCCAACTGCCCAGGCAACTGCAAGCACCTTGCGGGCAGGATTTGGGGAAAGGCTGACTGGTACCCTGGTGGCACTGGCTGGGGGATGCCATGGAGCAGGGGGCCTAGGGGAAATAGCCTTTCCCAATCACATCCCCCACTTGGCTGCCAGTGTGCAGAAAAATACCTCTGTTTTCCCAGCCTGGAAAAGACAAATGCCCATGAAGAAACAGCCTGCTCCCTGCCAGAGGCTAGTTGCCAGCAAGGGGCAGGGAGCAGTGCCCACAGAGGATTTTGGGGACCCCTGCAGAGCCCTGTAACTCATTATGTGCCTCCTCTGCCCTTATCTCCAGCATAGTGACTGTGGCAGGGCTGGGGTGCTGCTCCCTGGACATCAGCATTCAGGTCAGCAGTAAGGACTGTTCCAGCTTTCAGATATCTGAGTGTTCCCAGCTCAAATCCCCGTGACTCAGGAAACAACACATGCAAGAAAACTCTGCAGAGAGACTTGGGAGAAATACTCCCACTGGCAGGTTCCCACTTTCCCTGGCATCCCAGGACTTCTCCTGGTCTGAAGAAAACAACAGTAGTAACAAAACAACAGAACCTTCTTCCTAATCTTCCTGTTAAAGAAAAACCCAAAAACCTAATCTTTGGGCAAGCCTACAAAACTAATTCTCTTTTGTTTTAACTAGATAAATGTTGATCAAATCAAAGCTACCACCTCTCTTTGCAGTTGTGGAGACAATGTCACACAGGCAGAGGAAGGGGGCTGGGTAGAAGCCAGGTTTTGTCTAGTTTTTCATTGATGCTGCTAAAAGATACTATTAATTGGATGAGAATAATGATGTTTTGTCTCAGATGAAAGTGCACAATAAATTATTATTGTTAGTAGTTTTATCCGTGAAGAATAACCAGCATGTTGGGACTCTGGAGGAATTTGTGATAGCAGGTCCTAGGAAAGGAAAAAAAAAAAAAGACAGGAAAAAAAAACAGGAGAGAAAACTGAAAGTCAAAAGGAGATGTCTCCAAGGCTTTTCAACAGGATGCAGCAGAGCTGGGGTGTAACCCTGCTGCCCAGAAAGTCAGGACTAGATTGAAATAGTCACAAAATGGAAGAAAAGAAAAAAAACCCCAACCCTTCAGTCTCCCTCTCCATCCCTCCCTGCTTTCAGCCAGGATCAGAGCTGAAAAAGGAGTAAAAGCTATGCAAGAAGCAGCAGCTCTCTGATGCCATTGAGAAGTGTGTCAGGAGAGCAAGTGGTATTGTGGGGACAGGAATGGAAAGGTATCGGAGCGCTAATAGGTCCAGGAAGAGAGCTGAACCTGGGGAAATGATTCCCCATTAGCTTGTAAGCCAGCATCGGTCCATCACCCTGGGCTGCTTTCTCCATCCATAGCACCCCAGAGGGAGCCACTCCGAGAAAACAAGGGGCTCATCACAAGCCTGTACACTGTTGTCCAGCCAGGACACTTATCACCAAAAATGCCACCTGCATTACATACCTGCACTACAGACCACCCCCAGCTTCAGCAGCAGTGGCACCCCAAGCAGGAGAGCAGATGCTTCACAGCTGCATGGCAGAAATATAGTACAGCTGAGCCATGGTCAGATCCTGAACTGGGCAGTTTGAGGCTGGTCCTGGCCAGTTGTAAAGCAGCACAGATTTCTTGGACACCTGAGGCCAAAGCTCAGGGACAGCATTTGCCTGGTTTTACCCAAAGCTGCACATATACGAGGTGGAAGTCTGAGCCAGTGTCTTTCCAAGCCATTTATTTGATACTCTGTGGCAAACATCTGACTAAATTACTCACAGATTATTCAAACATTGGGAGAGCTGATTAAATGATTACTGGTGAATCATTTGTTCAAAGCAAAATGCCCAAATTCCTACACTGAACTACTGGCAGACAACAGCAGATGAGTTTCAGTCCTCCAAAATCCCTGAGCTTACATCAGCCCCTGAGTCTGCACTCCTTGCTCACAGCTTCCCCAAAATATCCGCCCCCTGCCCGACCCCTTGCCACTGGCAGGAGCAAGGTGAATAGGAGACGTGGGGAACCATTCCTTGAATTCCTGCTGGACTTCAGGCGAACAACAACACAGCAGGCTGAGCTAGGAGCCTTGTCTCTCGGCTTTGCACAAAAGAGATTCTCTGGAGGGGGAAAAACCCCACAACAATGGTGAGGAAACGTACAAGAAAACTGCAAAGAAAGCAGCTGACCTTGCATGCCGCAGGCCAGAAAAAAGTACAAATGTTCTTGCAAAGAAGCAGGAAAAGATGGAAGCTATGGAGCCGACGAGCTTTTTACCAGCCCAATTTAATCATCTTCTCAGCAAATGCTCCCCACGAGGAACAAGAGGGGAAAGCAAGATCATGAAAAGATTGCAGGCAAAGGAATTCTGCTGGTACTCCTGGACTGATTAAAATTCCTCAGGACTCATAGCAGGAGAGAATATTTTATGTAAAACTTCACCTTGTCTTTATTACATTTGCCAAACTTCTTCCTGTGTAGATAGTGGGAGGTGCATGCAAAAGACAAAGATGGAGAAAATAAGCACAGGATCTGGCTGTGGCTTCCCAGCCTTTTTCCCATTTGCCTGGGAAGAGTCCTGGTGATGGTGGTGAGCGTCTGCATGCATACAACAAGGTGTGGGCAAGGAGAGGATGTGGGGACCTCCAGAGCCTGGGCAGAGTGTGATGCAGCCACAGGTGCGCACAATGGTTTGTGCAGGAGAAAATCTTGTCCTTGGGTGTAGCCCTGATCACGGGCATCAAGTGGCTTGGAGATGAGTGATTAGCATGATTTGGGATGCAGAGTGGTACAGAGAGAACCAGGTCTGGCCAGTCAGCTGAAATAAGTGAAATTTACATGTGCAGCAAGGACGTCAGGTTTGGTGCATGCTGTTACCAAACTCCTGGAAAACAGAGATTGGAAGATGGAGAGACCCCTCACTGCTGCTGCTGGTGCCGCTGCTGGGTAAGATATCAATGACAAAGTATCGCCTGACACCTGTTATAAATAAAGTCTGTGTCCCATCACCCACTCACCACATGACCCACGGCTGCCAGCTCTTCACTCGGAAGGGGCTCAGCGTAGAATGAAAGCCATATTTAAAATACATTTTTGCATATGTCTTTCTGAGCGAGGAACAAGAGGATAGGGGTCTGGAAAAGGTTTCCTCCAGCACTTTCTTTCCTGTGGTGCCAGAAGAACAAGCCCATGAAATCTCAGGCAAGAACCAAGACTTTAAAGCGATCATGTTTTGCACCACTTTGCACTGAATTACAGGATTAGTGTTGCAATGCTCCTGGAATGGAGAAATCAGCACCATAATCCTGTGTGTTTGCCAGGTCGGGTGTTTTTTCCCCATGGATCAGGACATCTTACAGGGGTTTACCACTGCCAGGGTTGGGGGCCATAGAGGTGTCCAGAGGGAATGTGGATGGAATGAGGCACACCCAAGTTAGTGCTGCACTCTGGAGACTTCTGCCTCCAGCCCCTTCTGTAGCAGAACTGCACCCAGACTGCCCCAGGTTCCGCATGGCAGGAGTGCTCTCACTGCCCTGGAGAAAGCAGGGATGTCCTGACGGTTGTGGCTTTTGCCTGGCCACAAAACCCCACCATTTGCCAGCCACGTGCAAGCCCTTGCCAAGCCGCGGCCGATGCCAGCAGGGTTGGTTCACCCCCACGATCCGCCTGTGGATTAACACCTCGAGGCAAGCCAGCATCTGCTGCAGCGTGGCTCCTCGCTCTGGTTGTGGGACTGGCTTCTATCACAAATCATCTTCTTCACATAAGAAAGCAGAAGCCAGGGATTAGAGCGGTTTGAAGTTTTTAGCATGGAAAGGTTGGGTTTGAAAGAAAAAAGGGAAAGAGCTGCTTTTTGAATGTCTTTCGGTGAGGAATTTGAAAACCCCTGCCCCTGCGACTTTCAAAAGGGTTGGGGATTTTTGGTGGGGCTTTTTTTGATTGGCTTTTTTTGTTTGTTTTTTGGGGTTTTTTTGATGGAGAAAGATTAATTTTGTTTCACTTTCTCTCTTTATTGCATTTAGCTGAAAAGCACAATTTCCCCAGAAACCCACATTTGGGATAAATACAATATTGCAGTTTAAAAAATTCTGGGAAATGTCAGGAGAAATCAAAGGTGACTCAAACTCTGCAAGTCAGAAACACCTGGGAAACATCAGTGCCGGGTGTGAGGAGCAGGGGATGAAGAGAAGAGAGAGCTCCCATCTCTAACAGCAGATCCCATGAGCTGCCTTCAGAGGAGAGAGCTGCAGTGGGAAATCACCATCCCAAATAGGATGCCTGTGAAGAGATGCCACCACCACCACTACCACCACCACCATTCCTGTGCCCCCCACTTTTTGGCTCTCAGTGAGTATGAACCTTTCAAAGGTGCACCTTTTAATAATGATTTGCTGGTTTCTCCTCCTTAACCTTGAGGACAAATTCCTGTAAGTCCAGAAGCTCAATCAAGCAAATGAAACCCTCTTGGGCTAAGCCCCATTCTCACCCCACAGCTCCTTGGTGCTTCTGTGTGGGGTAGATCTATACCATGAGATGGATGGCTCCTGTGGCCACTGGAAAAGTCAGAATGGACACTGCTGTGCACCATGCAGTCCTTTTATAAAAATGAAGAAATAACCTCCTCTTCTTTCTGCTCCTGCACCCTCTGCTATCTTCCTCTTTCTCTCTTCTGCATTGGCTGCATTCCAGCCATCCCTTGGTTCACCTTCTCCACTGCCAAGCCCAAAAGGGGGCAAACATTTACTTTTTTCTCACACCTGGTACAACCACAGGGTGTCCAGCCCACCTGCCTGTTTACCCCATGTTGAAACGTTCTACTTGTGACCCTTCAACACTGATCTTCTTTCAGGTTTATTTGGCTCCTTCTTAAAACTGAGCAAACCTTTTCTCTGTAAAAATGCTAAAATAGGGCATAAGTCAAAATGCACAATTGCTTTTTATCATCACCTCAGAGGAGGTTGGGCACCTAAGTGTTCCTGTTCTCAAAACTTCAGATTTGAGATTTCCAACTAAAAAATATCTCCCCTCACCCTATCCAACCCTTCCCCCCCCCCCCCCTCAAAAAAAAAGGGACAAACAAAACCAACCAACCAAAACCCAAAAATAAACGCACCCAACTGTCAGTAAAAAAAAAAAACAAGCCTCAGACAGCATCAGCTTGGAACCTTTTATCTGAGCTCAAACAGATGTGTTTTCACAAGAGAATTGATGAGTGTCTTCTCACTGAATTTTTGCATTATATCCCATTTTGGGAACACCTTGCTGCCTGGGACAGTGCAGCACTGCGGAGCACAAACACCCACCTTGGGAGTATCCAACAATTATTTGCCAAGAAGACCTAACGGTCCAAATATTCTGCCTGAAATGCAAAACTATCCTGACCAAAACTGCTCAGCTGTGACTTCCTGAAAGGTGTTGAAAAATCTGGCAGGGTGAGGAAAAGCCCATGAAATTTCCTTAGGAAATTGGGCCAGCATTGCAAAAGGCTGCCGAAATTTCTCAGTCTCATCCAGGTGGAGATTCAAGCTCTCATGAGAAACAAGAAAATCTGCATCTCCCCTGATACCACATTGTGAATCAGCGAGTTAGCAAAACTTCAGGTGCTGTAAATTTTGATTTCCTGACAGCCACTTTAGCAAAAGCTTCCCACCTAGAGACTGGAAAATTAATTATGCTTGCACAGCTTCTTTGTTTGAACTGAAAAAAAGCTCCCAGGGAAGTTTTGGGTGATTATGGATCCAGAGGAGGCTGCAGTTGAAATATTCATGCTCTGGAGGGTTCCAGGCAGAGTCTGAGACTGCAAACCCCATGTTTGGAAAGGGGTGTCTTCATCACTTAAGGACTGAGAACAGACTTTTTCTGCCTCCATCCCTCTTTGCCCAGATGCTACAGGGATGTGCCAGCTACTCCCAACCATCCCTTGTCGCACTCGCCGCCTCCTTCCTTAGCAGCGAGTTTTGCGCGGTGTGAGAGAAAGCAGAGATCACAGGGGACAAGGAGAATATTTTTCCAGCGTGGTCTCGGGGGAAGGATGGGAAAGACAAATGAAAGGGCTGTGTTGGGTTGGGCTGGCAGCGGCGGAGCGCGGCGGGATGGTTCTCCGTGCCTGCAGTGCCATCTCCCGGCAGGGCCCGCTCCGGGATCGCGGCAGGATGCTCCGCGCTCTCGGAGCGGCCGCGGGGGCTCTCCAGGGTGGGCACTGGTTTCGGCTGGGCAGTGCTCAGCCTGGGATGCTTCCCCCAGCCTGCCGGGGACTGGGCTGAGCGCCGAGGGGCTGAGCTTGCAGAGGAAAGAGGTAACGCAGTGGTCTCACATTTTGCCCTTCTTTAATATAAGTGACATCTCCTGTGGGGGTGTCTAAATGAGATAGGTGTTCTCTGGCAAATAGGATGACAGGGACCCTTGCTAAACCTGATGTCTGGAGAGAAGGGGAAGAGTGGTGCTGGACATGACAGCATGGTACAAATTAAAATATCCCTGAGAAGCTCTCAGAGTGTCCGTGTGCTGTGCCTACATCCTTCCTCCAGCTTTTGCCTGTTCCTACAGCAGTGTGGGGAAGCAAGGGCTCGTCCTCACACGTCTTCAAAATTATCAAGTAGTGGATCCTGGGCTCCTCAGGCACCACTGGCAAAGGAGCAGTGATATGAAGGAGAAGAAGTGTTGAGAAGGACCAGTTTCCATGCCTTCAAGTGGCTCTTGCTCTGCGAGATGTTTTGAGCAGCAGTTTTATTTCTGGGAGGGTGTACTCGGGTTTAGGAGTGTGGGAGCTCACATGTGAGGTCTGCACTGGCTGGTGAAGCAGGGGTGTATTCAGGGCAGGACAGAACTGGGGGGCAGCAGACATGCCAACCAGCTGGTGAGGTGAATGCTCCCCCAAGCATGTGCAGCCCATCAGATAAGGCCTGCAGAGGCTAGAGGACAGATCAGTGAACAGAGCAACAAACAAATTACCCCACGGGGCTGGGACAGCCCAGGTCTCAGTGTGCTGGATCCCAGCTTGTTCCCATTAGTGGTTCCTCTCTGGTCTGGCCGTGCCCAGGTCAGCAGTGCCCCATATTTGCCTCTCATGGGCTGGATTCTTCCTACAGGCTCTTCTGAGCTGACCAGAGAGCAAACTCCTGTTTGGGAGTTCACCCTTTTCTGCCTCTCAGCACCTCCCAAGCATCTGGATTGTCAGGGCCAGAGGAAAATATCCTCCTCCAGCAGCCATTTCAAGCCTGTGCTAGGAAAGTGCAGTAATGCTGGTACGTGGGGTGTAACAGCTCCTACCACATCAGTCACTGCTGTAACCAGTGATAAATAACTGCAGTGACCCTGCTGTAGATCACAACTGTACTTAGAGACCTCTCTGTGGAGGTCAGGGTTCTGGATGAGGCTGCTGGGTACTAATGGCTGTCCCTACTGTGCTAATTGAAGTAGGGATGGAAACAAAAGCACACCATCTCTTATTTTCAGACAATGGGCTCAGAGAAAGGTGGTGACATTTTGTCAAGCAGCGCAGATGCTTTTAGATTCCTTTCCTGTCTCTTCTGGCTCACTGTTTTGGCTTTTCCTCCTAGTATATTCTGCATGCTCTGCAAACCCTGTGCCCGAAAGTGGGCACAGAAACAGGTCCTCACTATCTCTGGGGTAGGCATGAGGCATCCTTTTATTCAAAAAATTGATAAGTCAGCTTAATCTGCACTTGTGGACTACTGAAGAGTGTGAGATCCTCGCCATTCTCTTGATCTTTCTATCAATGCAGACTGCTTTTCTAAAAGAGGTACTGTATACTAAAGAAGTCCTGTGTTTGATGCAGGAGTGCTCAGTCTGGCAGTAGGGATCAGGTTCATACCAAGGAAGAAGTCAGACCAGACAATCAAAATGGTCCTTACTGTCCTTAAAGTTTATGAATGCAGTTTGAAGTCTTGGGAGCTCTACTTCAGTCAGTTGGTTTAAACATTAAAAAAAACAAACCCAACAAAACCTTTTGAATTTTGATTGCTTTCCCATTCAGCTAAATTCCAATTCAATTTCTTCTGGACAACTTTATAATCTTACTTCTGCCAGCCAGGCATTTTAATCTCTAACATTGTCTTCTGTTGCCAGGAGCAGGCAGGAGTTGTGGGGTGAGGGGCTGCTTGGCACCATGCTCACAACCATGGTCAATACCTTGTATCTCGAGCATCCTTAAAACTAAAAGCAGGGAAGGAACTGCCAGGGATAGATTAGTGTTGGCTGCTGACAAAGAATCAGCCAGGCAAAAAAAAGAACTGGGAAAAGGAGCAAGATGAGATGTGAATGCACTCAGCTGCAGGGGAACAATATTTCTTGTACCAGCAATGAATACAGTAACAGGGAAAGACTTGTAAGCATCTTGATTTTTTAAAGTATGCTCCTGCTGCCACTGTAACTGCATGTACTCACAGATAAAGGGTGTTTAGGAGTGTGAGAAGCAGAAACACAGCTCCCCAAGTAATTTTGTTTCTTCCATAGAGAACTGCAGCATGGAAGCAAGGGGCACAAGCTGCACCATGATCTTGCAAGGGATGTAGTGTGCATCAAAATCTTGGCCTTCCCTTAGGGAGCATTGTGAAGGAATGAATGAATAAATGAATGAATGAATGAATGAATGAATGAATGAATGAATGAATGAATGAATGAATGAAGAGCCTGTAATGGTTTCCTCATGGACCACAGCTTTCTCCTCTTGCAAAGGCTGCTCAGGGCACCTGCCAGCCTTGGGCTTGCAGAGCAGAGGTGAGGCAGGGAATGTGGATAGAAGCAGACGGCAAAATTATCAGATGGGATCTGGAGGCAGCTGTACCTGTGTCGAGCTGTTAGAAATTAGAGTTAATTAGAGGAGAACAAGTTGGCACTTTCAGGAAAACTTCAGTGCCTGGATTCTTGGTTGTTGATGCTCTATGGAGTGGCCCTGGGGGAACTTTCAGCAGCACAGGTTTTATGTTCTGTGCCTTGTCTCTGTCATAGATACTCAGGGCTATTCTGTGTTTACAGCTGGGGGGTTCCTGATTTCACACGGACCCCCACAAGCCCTTCTGCAGCATTACCAAGGCGCCTGGGATGCACGACAGGGACCACATTTCCTGTGACATGGATGAGGCATTTCTCCATGCCAGGCAAAGCACAGGTCAGGCAGAGGATGTGGGAAGTGATACATTAAATCTCTACTTACTGTCTATCCACCACCCAGACAACATGGGTGGGGAGAGCACAGATGCCACAAGCATTAAAGGTTTCTCTGCTGGGAAAGCCTTTCTCTGCTCCAGCTCCTCTCAGCAAGAAGCAACTCTCGATAAAACTCTTTCAGCAGCACTGATGGCAGACTGAAGTGAAGCAGCAAACACAACCCCAGCAGGAGACCGTTTAGGTTATTATTTTAATTAATTGCACATGTAGTTAAACTGAAAGAAAAATAGAGACGTGACACCCAATTATTCAAATCAGTTTCTGCCAGTCACGCACCACTGCTGCTACCAAGTCCCAGCACAAAGCTCTGCCCTCTGCTATCTCCAGAAACGCCAGATATTTGCATCTCAAGGTTGGTAAGCTATTGTAATGCAAGTTTTCTTGCTGTGCAAAAGGGATGAGGAATTGTAAATCTACCAGCGTGTTCGAATAGAGAATTGCATTTCCTAGAGCCAGTGAATCATTCCCTCCTGTGGCAGTTTCCCCCTAAAATGTCTCGTTCTGTACCATGCAGCACAGGCTGCTCCAGACACTGGGCTTCCCAGTTATCAAGGAAGACACTGGAAGATGCAGCTCCATAGCCAGGAGAAGGACATAGTGAGGAAAACAGGAACTAGGCTCCTGAAGGGAATCCTCAAAAGCAATGTCCATCTGCAAGGAGATGCTTACCCTGTTCCAATCACTTGGAAAAAGTTCAGGAAGTTAAGGCAGAGTGCTTTAGGCTGGGAAAACTTTCAGTTTTCTTCTGCAGTGACCAAAAGTATGAAAATGAGACTGTCAGGCTTTTCAGGACTGGGGCTTTTGAATATAATTCCCCCTCTGGAGCAAGCATTGCTGGTATTTGCAGCTGCCAGTTCCTGTAATGAGGACAGACATGCCTATTTCTCTCTGCAATGCCAGGCACAAATCCTTCTTCGATCCCAAGAAGCAGCCCTGAGGCTGTGATCCCCAAATGGGCTCTCAGCATGCGGGAGTAGGGTGGTTTCCTGATTTCCTGACATACCCTTCCCCCAAAGCAAAGGCTCAGTGAGATCCCTCATGGTGTCTCTGCTGGAAAAAGATCAGAGATTTCAGTAGAAAGGGAAACTCCCATCTCTGGTCACCTCTGACACATCTATGAAGCCCAGCCAGGTTATCCATGAGGATGCTCATCCCAGGCCAGCTCAGCTCTGCAGCTACTCGAGGCCTCCTGTGCCATGACCCCTGATACCCAGAGAGGATGAGAGCTGCACCAGCAGAATCAGGCAGACCTGGTCCCCAGGGCACCTGTTGCATCCATAGGGAAGGTGAGTGGGTAATTTACCTGATTTTATTCTCTTTTTAAAAATCAAACTGAGGCAATGTGGTGATCCACCTGTGCTTCTGCACCGTTGGCTCAGTGAGACAGAGGTCAGGCTCTCCCCTGTGTTCGTGTATCAGCTGCTTCTTCACTCCCCCAGTCTAGCTGATTAACAAGTCCAATTAAACTTCGAGCCACTCTTCTCCATTTGCATTTCCCTTTGAAGTTTGCTCTTTCTGTTTGAGACCTGGAAAAGGTTTGATGTGTCCCAAAAAAAGCTGGGGTTCTTTTCCAGTGATGTCAGTTAGTTTGATAGATGTTAATTTTCCCTAGAATTCTGGGAAAATGAATAGGGTGGTGTGACAATTCAGACGTCTTGCCTAGACGCCTGAATTGTCACACCACCCTATTCATAAGTGTGCAGGTAATTTTTTTGTTACCTTAATTTGAAAGCTGTCCCTGCCATGGTAAGGTGGTGGGAACTAGAAGATCTTTTAGGTCATTTCCATCCCAAACCGTTCTGTGATTCTATCCACAGTTATTTCCTCTGCCTCTGCCTGCTGTCTCACCCCATGGTTTCACTGTAAGCCCTTCAGAGCAGATGCTCTCCCTGGGCTGTGCCGTGCAGAGATGGGAGAACAATTTTAACCACTCCTGCTTTAGAAATGGATGGAGTTAATTAGCATCATCCACCTTTTCCAGCAAGGCCAGCTGCAGCAGTGCAGACTAGGGATCTCCTGCAGCCTTTCAGGGCACCTTCTTATCTTCCAGGTCTTTGGCACATTGGCAGGGAGAGCTGATGGAGGCACAGCTGCTGTCTCCACACTGTGACACCAGCCTGTGGGCTGAGCAGCCTCCTGCCCGGCACAGTTTGCCCCAGCAAGAACGAGGCTATTGCAGTGCAGGGGCTGCAGGGCTGGGGGTGATGACTGCTCCAGGGGGGCCCTGCCAGCTGCTGAGCAGGTAACACATCATCAAAGCATCACTTCGCGGCAAGCAGCTTCTAGGAGAGGCTTTGATCACAGGCAGTTTGTTTTCAGGCCCCACACTCCTCCTTTACTGTTACAGACACATTTTTAAAGATTGCAGGATTTTGTTTTTCCAGTCAGTGCCATCCTGGAGTGGTTCTAACACTTCCTTCCCACAGAGCTGGGACTCAGTCCTAACCCATACCAGTCCAGCTTTGTAGGGACATTTTCCCCTGTGCTGCATTTAATCTGCCAATCTGGTGACTTCTTTAGGGAGAAAAACAGGCTAAGGATAGAATGTCTCCTGCAGCCTTTACTGGAGTGATTATCATTAAAAAATATACCATCCCAAACCATCCCATAACTACAAACACCGGTAACCCTGCTTTCCTCAGTGCCTTATTGAGTTAAAAAGACATCAGAAACTCTTGTAGCCCTCATACATTGTCTGTGTCACCAGGGGCGTGTTGAACAGGAGGGAAAGTATTTTGGAAGCTGAAGGGCTTCTTCTTGCATTGAGGCAACTCTTGAAGTCTGCAGCTGCCCCACAGCAGCCAGGCTTTGGCTCCTTTCTGCAGCCTGCACAACAAGGACCTTCCCCAAGGAATCATGACCCCCAGACCCACCAAGCTGTAAGGACAAGCACAGTGCCAGCCTGGGATGCTCAGGTCTGTGTACCTCCTGAGCCTGAGGCAAGTCTGCAACAGTGAGTGTGCAATGTGAATCCAGAGTCAGTTGTGTCTTCGAAAGATGCTTTTTTCCTTCTTAAAGGGCTGGGGGTAGTGCTCAGGTCTGGACACTTCAGAAGTCACTCGATATCTGCTTTCTCTTTAGCTTGTGATTTTTTTCAGGGCAAAACAGCCCTTTCCTGTCTCTTGTTGGGGTTTCACCAGGAATATTTCCAGAACCCTGGACATCACTATGGGGCAGCCCATTGCTGAGGTAAGGCTGGGCAGTGACTTCCAGCCCAGGCTTACCTTCCTTCCTCATCTTCCTCAGCACCCAGAATACAGTTAAGTATGTATATTGAAGCAGCATTTCTGCTTGTGAGGGTTTGGAAAAGTTTGATTTCCTAATTGCTTAAATCAACAACAGCACAAAAAGAAAAGAAAAAAAAAAACACCAACAAACAACGCAACAAACAAAACCCAGCTTTAACTACAGACTTACTACAGGGGAAAAAAAAATAAAGAGAAGCTCTTCTGGGTCTGGCCAATTTCCCCCCGCTTTTCCAGAAATAAGTTGACTTGTATCAAGGAGCCCAGAAAAACTGGTAAAATTCCAGCCCCTGCCACAAGGAAGCTCTTCCAAAATCTGAGCAGGGAGCAGTGAAAGGAGCCCATTCCTCACAGAGGAGATGGTCCTGCTGGAAAGATGGCCTCGAGGAAGGGCAGGCTTGTCTTGGGAGGATGCCTGCGGACGGCTCAGATTTGTTTGCAACAGGCAAATTTTCCAAAACAAAAGAAGAAGCTGTTTCAATAGAATCCAAACCTTTTGCCAGAAAGGTATCATTTTGGTAATGTATTTAGGGGAAAACAGTCAACTTAATGGTTTAGATTTATACCTTATATTCTACTGTGATTTGCTCACAGTATACTGTGTAATATATATATCACACACCCAATTTGCATGCTGAATTTTAATATTAAAAAAAAATGCTGAGAAAGTGTCGCTTCAATTTTCCAGAACAGCCCTGAGGAATGTTTGCTTGACCAGAAATTTACATTTTTCATTCCTGTTTGGAACAACAACAACAACAAAGAAGTCGATATTTCCCATGAAACAGGACTCTGCGGCTCCGACCTGCTCTCCTAGACAGTCTGGGGAGAGCAACTTTAAAGGCAGGGCAGGCGAAATACTTTTGATGCTTTCTGTTCTCTGTCCCGTCCTGCACCGTAGCAACCAACGTCTTCAAACAGCTCCTCGAAGTCGCAGGAAGAGCAAAAACCCTGAACCAGACCCGCCTTGCCCCAAAACCATTCCTCTTCAGAGAGCACTCCCTCTGGGCAAATGAACTTCAAATAATTCCTCCCTCTCTCCTCCTCCAAAGAAGCCCTAATGACACCTTGTCCGTGAACTTAATGTGTTTTAAACTATCTCCATGCCTGGCCACATACTTGGAATGTCCCCTAAGGACTGCTAAAAAGTCACAAGCAGGGGAAAAAAAAAAAAAAGAAAAAGAAAGAAAAAAAAAAAGAAAAAAAAAGCTTCAGACTGGGTCCCTGGGCTCCCACCCCCGTGGAGGGGAGGGTTTGCCTGTTCTCAGCTTTACCTTTTGCACACCCACACGAAGAGATGGAGCCGGGCATGAAAGCAGCTCCAAGGCATCAGGCTGTGTTTGAACTNTGGCATATCCCAGATCCTTGGATGGGCAGACCTGGAAACCCTTCAGAAAATAATCCAAACCCCCAAACCCTCCACAGCAGCTGCCCTCCCCGTGAGCTGTTGACTAACAGGGACTAAACAATTTGTGCTCTTGCTCCTCCAGCACTTGCCATGTGTCCCTGTGTGCAGCACCTCGCTCAGTGCGCTCCCGAGTGCCCCTGCAATAACAAACCACCACTTGCTGCCCAAAATCCTCTATGGTTCATGCATCCCCAAGCTCTAGGCAGAGCTGTGGGTTGATAACAGGGACATTTTGAGGCTGGGAGTATTTACCACTTCCCCTCCGTGGCTTGTCCTCCCCCAGAAAAGCAAGCCAGGTTTCAAGCACGAGCAGCACGACAGCAGCCTCTGCCAAGTGCCATCTGTCTGGAAGTGCAAAGGCTCTCAGAGTCACAGATTGCCCTGAGTTTCTCCGTGCCCCTCCACAACTTGTGCCTGGAATTATTATCCTAATTTCCCCATTGATTTTAGAGAGGCAAACTCCATTTTGCATCAGGGTGGTGCAGGTCTCTCTTTTGTCTTTTGTGGGGGATAATCACTGGATTGGGCTACTGCCTCCCAAGACAGCACATTTCTCTTCCAGACTTATATCTGGTCTTCCCTACCTGTTAGTTGCCAAGATGGCTGTGGCACGGGTGGTGGGCAGGACACAGGGCAGAGACATGTTGTTCCTGGGAGGACAAGAGGATTGGAGATACCTGAATGGTCCCTGTGCTCTCCACCATGCTTAATAGATGATGGTGTCTGCTCCCAGGAAGAGAACATCTCCCTGAGATTTCCAAAGTGCCACTCAGATGACAGTGCACATACAGACACCTAAATACACATGAAAACCAGTTGTATCTCGCAGGTTACTCCAAGAAATTACTTGGTTTAAGCCTACCTAGCAAAGAAAGGAAGCCAGTGCTATGCCTGGCCATTGAATAAATCCTGGCACTTCCCACCTGGATTTCCCTATCTTTAAGTTTGCCTTGGGTGGAGAGGATGGGTGACTGCCCTTAATCTTGGCAGCAGCCAAGAAGTGATGAGCCTGCTCTCAAAGGCTGGTGTCACCAGCATGGGCAAAACTGGAAGTGAGTGATCCATGGGGTAAAGGAGAGCCTGGACAATGCAGAGAGCTTGGTCAGCATCCTGCAGCACTCAGCACTGTTACAGAGCATCCCAAACCTCCCTGTTGGCCCTGTCCCCTTGAGCTTTCCATATTTACTGCAGACACAGCCTGCCAGACAAGGATTTCAGCTTCACTCGCAATGTTTCAAGTTTGCAATTAATAACTACAAAATTCTCAGGATTAAGACAGGCAACCACATAAGCCCTTGGGTAATTTTGCCACCAGCTAAAAAAACCCCAAAAAACCCCAAAAACCCAACCCTAAAAATCTAGAAAATATTCATGAGGGAAACTGCAAACAATTCTGTTGCCCTTTAGAAAAGCCTTGTCATTTCCAAGCTAGCTCATCCCAGATGCTGCAGAAATCAAACGGATCCACAAAACAGCTCTGGGGCTGTCTCTGGAGCAGGTCACCCTCTACCCCCAAAGTGTGGGGCTTCTTCCAGCAGGCAGCAAGGGCTATAGGGCAAGGAAGAGGAGGGCAACATCCATATGTAGGGGAGATGAATGATGCTTAGGAGAGTGTTTGGCTTCTGTTTCCTGTTTCCCAGATCTCTGGAGACTGTATATGGTACCTCTGAGACAGGGGTGCTGATGGATGGTGGCGGAGGACCAGGCTCTGGGATGTCCATGGGGTGGGAAGTTGGAGGGACAGACCAGAGGGGAGCACCATGGGGCTGAGCTGGGGTCATGGAGACTGTGAACACCCAGGTGTTCATGGACCTCCTGTGTGCCTGCTCCTTTTTTGGTGCCAGCTGCTTTCTTCTCTGCCTTCCCTGGTTCTTTTTCACCACGTTTAATTAACATTGTCTCCCACTGGCTTGCCATGGGCAACTTCTTATTTATTTTCTTCCAATATGCCAGCAGGGAAGACTTCTTGCCCAATTTTCTTGCCCTGGTCTGGTCTCCAGCCAGCCCTGTCCTAATTAACAAAATATTGCAGTTAATGCATGTGACACTGTCAGCAGGTTGAGGGGCAGAGGCAGCACTGGACTCAGGCCTTACTCCTGCTCCACTTTCTCCTTTTTGAAGGAAGAAGCCAGGTCTTGATGTGGAGGGGTAGAACTGCCACCCCTATCCTTGTGCACACCAGCTCCCTTCCCATGCTCAGCTCCTTGGCAGGAGCTCATTGCTGCACAGGCAGCAATGGGGGAAAAAAAAGAAAGTTGGGCTGGTTTTATTTTTTTTTTATATAATTTTAAAATTGTGCTTTTAATTTTTTTTTTCAAACTAAAAATACCCTCTTGTTTTAATGTTTCCAAGCACGATGCCCTGAAGAAGCAAGAATGACAGATGCTGCCGAGTACAGATGTTTTGCTTTCCTTTTTTTAATTTTAATTAGTAATATTTTCCACACCAAAACTCACAGATGGCTATTCGTGTCGCTGCAACTGGATCAGGTCAGGACCAGAATGACCTGCTGGGGACATGGCCTAACCACCCTGCAGCACGGTGGTTATATTTAGGCAGGACTTTTTCTCTGCGTTATTAACCTATTATTTGCCATTGCCTGTCTGGGCACAGCTGGGCTGCCCTCAGCCTCATCCCTGAGACATCCTGTTTCCTTTCACTGCAGGTCTTTGGGACAGATATTTCCCCCAACAATTCAGCAATCAAATGCCTGATCTCACCCCACCATATGGATTTTTCCACAGCCTTACCTCCACTCTCCCATGCACTTCCATCCATGCTATCAGGGCTTTTTTTAGGATTTATGATTTTAAACTCGTCCATTTGCCTTCAGGTGTCACATGTGGAGTTGTGCTTCTCTGAGACAACATTTCAATGCACAGCAAGGGTGCAGAGATGGGCTCTGGGTAACAGTGGGTGAGATGTTACCACGAGGGTGGCTGGGGACAGCACTGGAGAGGGGAAATTATCCCCTCCTTCTTCCCTGGGCTCCTGTGTCTGTCTTGTAGAGCAGTGGTGACTTCTCAGCATGTCTCTTGCTTCCCTGTGGGCCTTACTGCTCCAGGAAGCCCTGATGGAGAGTCACCTTCCTACGGGGAGCATCCCAATCCCTGTGTCACTGCCCCTGGCACACCCACACACGTGCACTGACCCGTGCAGAGGATTTGCTGCTTCCCAGTGAGGGAAAAAACACAGGAGCAGCATCAACTGATTTGCAGCTCTGTCCTGCTGGGAAGGTTTGTGCAGGCAGACTGGAGCAGTAATGGGTGAAAGGCAGCTGTGAGGAATGCAGGCATGGCAGGAAGAGAGGGCAGGCTCTGCAGCATGTACTTATGTGTATTATACAGCAGGTGTTTGCCAGGAGTCATTCACGCTGCTCCACCAGCCTATGGAAGAAAGCCTGTGTTAAAAGGCTTCCTTAGGTTTTCCTTTGCTCCGAACAAAGCATTGCTACACAACAAAAAATCATGGAGGGGCAGATGCCTGTGTGTGAAATGTCAGCTTGGTGAACTGTGGTGATGGAAATTACAAAGCAAGAGGCAGGAATTATTAGGAAGGCACACGTGTTATGGTGTGGAACAGAGCCACTACACCTTTGACTGGGGCACAGGGTGTGGGTCTGTTCCAAGCTGGAAAAGGTCTAGAGGATCCTGGCAAAGATGAGCAGGAGGATGGTTTCCAGCTAGCCAGGCTGGGGCTCTTCTGCAGCAGAAAGGGTGACTGGAGGGATGAAGCAGCAGGGGATGGATTACCTGGGGTGTGAAGTTTACCTTGGCAGAACACCCCATCTGCACTCCTTGTGGAGCCATGGGCAGGTCTCTGCCATGGAACAAACCCAAATTCCCCGGCACAGGTCATCTCTGCTCTGGCAGCTCACATGCACCAGACCCTGGTGAGAAGATGGTGAGAGTATGGGGACTCATCTTCTCCTGCATATCTGAAGGAGATGTCAAGGACCATCAGCAACCAAGCACAGCCCAGAAAACAGCATCAGAGTGGGAATGGCCAGAAGCAGGGAAAGGCTCACAGGAGGCTGGGAATAGAAACAAGGAAGAGATTTTGCTTGTGGGGATGCTGAATAGCAGAGTCTGAAAGAGCCCAGGGCTTCTGCAGCTCAGGAACAATATATGCCCAATGAATACTAACAAATCAGCCCTAACTGCAGAGTTCTGAATCTTTCTCTCTAAGGTGTGACATGCATTACAAGGCATCAAAGCAGAGGACAGAAGACCACCCAGTTTCTTGGACCTGGGCAGGTATGTTATCTCCTAGTCCTCTCCTAGAGCCACTTGCTGATTAACAAGGCTCATTCATCTTCTAAAGAGGCTGGTGAAAAGTCAAAGCAAGCACAGACGTCAGCCATGGCCCCACAAGAGCACAAGGGCTGGGGCTGTATCAGCCACCTGGCGAGCCTTGAGCTGCTGGGGCTGGACTATAACTGGGGACTTACAGAACAAAAAAAAAGGAGTAAGAGGAAAGCCGTGCCCTAAAAATCCTCAACAGGCAGCCAGACTGGGAAGGGCTGGGTTTAACTGCTGTGGCATCTACAGGAGCATCCAGCACTCCGGTGTGAATATCCTGAGATAACTCCAGGGATATCTCAGGGAGAGACAACTTGCAGGAGAGCGTGCCAGGTGGCTGTAATGGGGTGAACCTCTGCTAGCAGCAGCCCTGCCTGATGTCAGTAAATGGAGCAGAAATCCTCTGCCTTCCCCAGGCCATGGAGTTTCGCATAATAGACCCCAAGTGCTCCAAAGCCCAGCCAGGTTTATGTTGTGGGGATATGGCTGTCTGCCTTTTATTGTGTTTTGCTGTGCTATCCTGTTATACTGCACAATAAAACACCAGTTTCCTTCACTCATTAGCCATTTGCTTGTGCTTGAAGTGCTCTGAGCACTCTCACGTGCCTGTGAAGGGAGGTGTAATCTGCTCCTTGGGAGCCCCTCACTTCCCTGCAGACCCACTGCTTGCATCAGAAGTGTGGTCACAGCCTTCGTGTGTGCGTGTGCCCAGCTGTGTGTACAGCTACAGCAGCATCACATAAACACTGCTCTGGAAGTTACATTCCTCAGGTCAAGCTGGCAAAAGTAGGGGAAAAGGAAATTCACGGTCATCTAGGTTAACTTTAATATATCCCCTTTGTGCACCAACGTCCTAGATTAAATGAGATCTATGAAAATGTGGTAAGTTTGAGTGTCAGTACAGACAGCATAGGTGGGAAGAGGCAGAAATAAGGTACTCCAGCAATAGCAAAAATGGTGCTTTTTTTACTTTACTGCCTTAGATACAGCTTTTCCATTATAGATTTTGGGGTTTACTTGGTTGATTTTTGCTTTCAGCACTTTTATGATGCCTCTTAAATAAAAATTAGGTTATATCATAGGTGCAGCAGTCCAGCAGATTATGATGCCCTTTGGGTGTTGTGAGGTAAACAGACTTAATGTGGGATTTGGGCACTGGATGGCAAATCCAGGCAGGGTTTGTACAGGCAGGGGCTGTGGTAGGGGAGAGACAGAGCATCCATTTTCCCTTACTTTTCTACAGGAGTGTGTGTGTGTAGAGAGAAGAACAGCAACATCTTGGTGCAGGAGGTGACTAAGAGAGGCAGCAGGAGCTACCATAACCCTACCCCGGACCAGGCTAGGCTTAGCCTTTGCTGCATGGACTGTGATTCAGAAGGTGGAACAGCCCTGTGGGCTTGCCAACATCTCCTGCCACCTCAGCACACGTAGCAGCAGCAGCCCATGGCACCCAGTCTGAACTGTAGCTACCCCTGCACGCCTGTTCTGAAGCTCTGCAAAACCTCCCAGCTTCCAAGTGACCTGCCTGCAGCAAGGACCGATAGTTCCCTCTGCTGGGAGGACTGTGAAGAAGTGTCTTTGAGCTTCTTTTCGCATCTCAGGAGGACACAAACATCAGACGTCCCATTCCAGGGGCACCCTCACCGCAAGCATCTCCAAGAAAATCCTTCCTCACGTGTTACTTCTTTGAGCGTTACTTCCCTCTCTCCTCGTTATCCTGATAACGGTAGAGATGAAAAGACGATCCACAGTTCACATTTAATGATTTTATTTGGTGGTGTTGCTTTTTTCATGCCCTTCCCTGTGGTGGAAACGAGCTATTTCCAGGGAATTTCAGCTTGGGTTTTTTCAGTTTCTGGAGCATAGTCTTTGCTGTCATAGTTGCAGGGGAAAGCTGGGCGATGCATTCCTAATATAGCAAACAGCAAATGCTTCCCATTTTTTAGATCTTGCAATTCTTTTTTAAGCTGATCTACAAAATCTGATAACTAAGGAGTTTTAAAAGTTGGATGATTTTAACAACCAAACAGAGCATCCAGCAGCTACTCTCCTTTATTTCTGGCTCTCAACAGGTAATTCTCCATTAGTCTGAGGCATGTGGTTATGTTTCTCAGCCAGATAAAATAGTCTTTTCTGAGTCCTGTCAGTCTGAAATCCCATTAGTTTTATCTGGGTGGATTGGTAGGAACATAGGGGATGTTCCTCTTTCCTTGATCCAATAAATGAGGGACCGAATTAAGAGCAGAGAGTGGAAGAAGAAGAAAGGGTGTGCTGAGGAAGCAGAGGCTTTGTGTCTTCTGGGAGAGACAGCAGAAGGGCTAAGGAGAGTGTCTTCAGACATCCTTAAAAACCAGGTCAGGAACCAGCAGACACATTAATATTTTAACAGCCTAAAGCAAGCCCTGCCCCACCTTGCCCTGCCTGATTTGGGGTGCAGGAACCCTGTGCTGAATTAGTTTGTTGCTTACACCGTGACTCGAATCAGTTATGGTGGTTGCAGTGAGTAGCCTGTAGCTCTGTTGGCTCTGTGTGGCTCCTGCAAATGCAAAATGATGCACCTGGGGGGAAAAAACCCAAAGAATCTCACACAGCTGCATCCAACTGACAACAAGCTATTATCCTCCTGGAAGGGGGTTTGGTGTGGACAGCTTTACAGAAGTCTCAGTCTCCTGTTCATTAGCTGCCAAAGAAGCAAACAGAAAGTTGTGCCTTATTGGGGGAGGAATGGAGAAGGCACCTGTGCGACCACACAGACCATGGTGGAGCTGCATCTCGGATGCAGCCTTGACCTCTGTCTCAGACAAGAAACAGAGCTGGAAACAGCAGAGGAAAGGAAAGGTGACAGGCCTGATCAGAGGCACACAACAGCTCCAGACACAAAGTGACTAAATCACTTAGGATTCTGCAGCTCAGAGAAAAAGCTGAATGGAGATGTTGGGAGTAACCTGACAGGTTAAAAGAAGGTGGCAGATGAAGTGTTCCTTTTTGCTGTTGCTTGCAGCACAAGGGTGAACAAGCATCCAGGGAATTCACCAGGCAATGGGCTTAAAATGAACACAAAAGGATGCTTTCCTGCCACCCATCCTCACACCAAACCCCCACCCCCAAATTGTGTTCAAATTATGGAACTTGTCGACAGCAGATTTTGTAGATTACAAGAGTTTAATCTGTTTTCAAAAGCGAGTGAGCAACATGAGTAAAAGAAAAGAAAATCCCATCAAGAGCTATTAAGGGCAAAGATACCATCTTGAGAGGTGTGGGAGTGGGGAGGCTATGGCCATATGCGCCTTGTCTCTTGTGTTTCTCTCCAAAATTTTCACTAGTGGTAAGTGGCAGAGGGCAGATTTGGGAGGAGGAGTGTGGTTCTGCCCCTCGATGCCTGTTCTTATGACCTTTGGTGTAAATTTGGGTTGGGTAGAGGCAGAAGCAGAGCTAAGCACCCTTTAGACTCCAGGGAGGAGAAGAATAGCAGGCAGTAAAACAAACCCAGGTCCAGCGTTACCCCATCTACATTTCAGTGTGGCTCCTCAACAAGAAGTGCTATTGCTTTCAGCCCTCTCTGCAGCCAGGAGAGACAAAGGCACTGTCACAGGGCAGGTGATAAAGATGACCATAGTGAGGTTCACCTGACAGCAGCCAGGAGCACCTACCTCAAACAAACACAGCAGGACAAACTGTAGTTGTGCTTCCCCAGCAAATCATCCCTTCTGGCAGCAATCTGCTGCTCTGAGACTTCCCAAGCAGTGAGCCGTTCTCTGTTCACTAACTCCATCACCAATTTTGTGACTGCAAAAGGCTGCAATGCCTTTATTCAGAGACAGGCAGATGCCTGGCTGCCTGGTGAATCCCTGTGTGCTGTGGGTCTCAGCTGGTATATTCCAGCTGAAGATCTGTGTGGGCATGGAGTTAGAAGCAATGTGTTGTCTCATCTCCCTTTGTTGCATGTGAGCATGTTGAGGTGCAGGTGAGCCAGTCCAGGTTACTGCTGGAGTTCCATCCCATGGTGCTGAGGGCAAGGATCAGTGCCCAGTGAGGATCACAGAGCAGCACAAGACCCATAGCACAAGCTCAAGGTCATGAAATCACTTCTATCTTTGATGTCTGCTGAAAAGTGGAAGCCTAGGAGCTCAGAAGAAAATTCCATCCTGCCAGGCAGCCAGGGAATAGGCAGCTCTTGCTGAGAGGAACTTTCTGACTAGGAAGCATCACCCTTTGCAGTCTGGGAGACAAAAGAAAAACTAAGACAGTCCTTATGCCAGATCCATACACAGTGCCTGTGTCACAGCCAAAACACAACCCCTCATCCATGGTCCTAGCCCACACAACAGTATTTGTGTGAAATTCCTGGGACTCTTCACCAGAGACAGCATTTTGTATCTAGGTGCATTCAGCCTGAGTTAAAAAAGAGGCTCAAGCCAAGCCAAACCCCAAGCAGCAAGTACACCTCACACAGTGTGGAAGGACAAGGTATAATACGTCTAATGGCTTCAAACTGAAGAAGGGTCGATTTAGATTAGGTATAGGAAAGAAGGTTTTTTACAGTCATGGTGGTAGAACAGAGTCACAGGTTTCCCAGAAAGATAGTAGATGCCCCGTCCCTGGAAACATTCAAGGTCAGGCTGGATAAGACCCTGAGAACCCTGCTCACTGCTGGGCAGTTGGACTAGATGGCTTTTAGAAGGTTCTTTCTGACCAAAACTATTCTACAGTTCTGTGATTCTGTGGCTTTGTGATAGTGGAGGACTCTGAAGCCTTATCATCTCAGAACAAAGAAAGCTGGGTCTTGATAATCCAAGGCACAAATCCTGACTTTCAGCAGCCTTGATTTCTTTGGATGTTTCCTAGAAACCAGGAGCTTGGCTCCCTGTTTCCTCAGCCTTCACTGAGCTCAGCAGTCAGCCTGGACTTTGCAGGCACAGGTCTGTAAGTGCAGACATGGTCTTAGATCAGCTGAAAGAGAAAGAGAGAGGGAGATGTGATCCCACATTTCTGGAGACTCCAGCATCATGCTGGCTGCCCACTAGCACTCAGGAACACACAGCCAGCAGCAGTAACTCCAGCTGGAGGGAAAGCTAGTCCTGTACTTCCCCCTCCCTGGCCACATCCCCTGCAAGGAGATCTGTGATGGGATTCCCTCTCTGAGACACCCCAAGGTCGGAGCTGGGGAAGCAGAGAGCACCCTGGGACACCTGTGTTTGTACCAAGCAATGCCTGTCCCAAGAAAGGGGATTATGAGGTTGTTCTCAGCTGTGATGACTGCATCACCTCTCTGCCCTCACTTCTGCCTTTCCCATATTTCCAAGAGATAATGATCTCATCTCCTAACTGTTGAAGATCATTCCTTGTCTGCACTTCCCTTCCCTGTTCCCCTCCTCTGTTCATTATGGGATAGAAATGTTATCGACCAACAATCACTAGATGTCAGAAAATCTTATCGCAGAATCCAGCTGCCAACATAGCCTAAACGTGCTTAGGAAATGTCAGTAAATTACAGCAGAGAGAGAAAGTGAGCAAGAGAGGAAACATTAGGATGAGCAGTGAACTGCAATTAACTGCTCCACATTTGGAAGAAGCAGGAAATGTATGGAGGAAAGCAGAGTTAAGGGGTCATTGATCTCCATAATTGAGGGGAAACTGAGAAATTGATGGTTTAATGGGGTTCAGCTGAATGGAATGTGTGCTTTGTGGGCCATACTGCAGCAGGGGGCCATTGCTGTTGAGCATAGGACCCATCCTAGTTAGGTCACAACACTCGAGGTACTGCTCAGCCTCCCTTGGAAGAAATTTGTCTGTGTTGTTCAGCTTGATATCCACCTGGAGAGAACTTCTTGTCTCATGTGCATGCCTAGACTGTATTCTTGCTTTGGCACAGACCTTCAAAGAAGGTGATCGCCTTCTTTGCAAACTGACTGGAGACCAGGACTTAGGCTTTGGATTGTCATCAAGGCAGGTTGGGATCCGTCATCTCCAAGGAAATGTCCAAGAGCAGCCTGAAGAGAAGTCAGGCCAAGGTTGTTCAGTCTGAGTCTGCCTCCTTTTATCCCACAATCCTTCAGAAAATATAATGTAGAAGATACTGCACAACCATCTCTTGACCAGCCTCCTGCAACTGCCCTGGGATTCACTGGGTGGCTGTTTAGCAGTTCCAGGGGCAGAGGGTGAATAACTTGGGGTTCCAAACACGCTCGAGGGTTGCCCTTGCATGTCCAATTGCCTGTCCCAAGAACACATGAGGATCATCCCTGCAAAGCTCTGGCACAGCTGGACCACGGGTGGAAGCCAGCATCTTACAGGTTCTGCCTTGCCACACCAGGGTCAAGCAATCCAGTCTCTCCCTCCCTCTGAGGCAGGCTCAAACATCACTGGAAAAGTCCTGAACAGCCATCCTGATTATTTCTTGCCACTACTGCCTGATTTTTCCCCATATATGTGTCTCCAAATATTTTGACTCACAGAAGCAGGCCTTAGGCAAAGTAAAGTGCCACAAAGATGTGGAGGTTATTCTACAGGACCTTCTGGCCTCTTTCTCCCTCTCCTTCTCCCTCTCCATCATCTCCATCTCCATCTCCATTTTGCCTTCAAAACTCTTTTTCTTAAATCAAGCTTTCAGTCCCAGGGCTGTTTCCATCCCCTAGTCTCCTCAATGCATGTTCCACCTATCCTGGACACTGCTTTCCACACTATCTCTGCTTTTCATCTCACACTCCCCATCCTCCTGATTTTCTGTCCTGCACACATCCTCCCTGAGCTGTGAAAGATGCTGCAGTGAAGAGAGCAGAGCTGGAATGGAAAACACAAAACACTGCACAAACATGTCTCCATGACCTGGCTGTTCCATGGGAACAGTCTGACCTTGGCTTTAATCCCATGGCAGAGGGAAGATGTTTTAAGGCTCTTTGTACCACTGAGGAAGAAATGCTGACTAGTACAGTTCCCAAGGACAACCACAGGCCATCTTCTGTCACTTCCTTTTCATGCCATAGATGCCAGGTCCCAATTTGGGAACCACAGTCCTAATGTTCTCCACTTACTCCACCAGGAAGTTGTCAAGGTCAGACTTCTCATTGCCTGCCAGATTAAATGGTTTCTTGCAAAACTCACAGGCCCTTTGGAGATGTCAGCCTCTAGTAGTACAAGCTCATTGCTTGTCACTGCAGCTCTGCTCAGCTCACGTTTTGCACAGCTGAGGCAGGCACCGAGAGGCACAGACCTGTGTTCCTCCATGTGCTCTCTGCCCTGCCTGCAGCTGCTCCACAGCCAGGGGCTGCACAACCAGGAGAAACTGTGCCTAAAACTCTGCTCGTGGCTTCAAAACCACAGACAGGTCCAGGATCCCCTTTACAGCATGCACAATCTAGGTGAGGATAAACCAGGTTAATAATTTTCCTTAAATGGACTAGAGGATGAGCAGAGGTTTGTTTTTTTTCCACAGGGTCATTTCCCCACTCTTTGCAATGAGACACTGCCATTTAAGAAATAGCAGATCACATTTATTTGGCCAGTGAGTGCATCCAACAAAGATGCTCAGGGTTTGGAAAAAAATGCTCACCTTCCTCCAGGAAATGATGACATTTCAGTCTTTCTAATTAAGTTTGTGCCCCAGTCCAGCAGAATCTGGAAGATATAAATCTCATTTTCCCCCCTTTGTATTAAATTGAATTTAATGTTTGTGTAAGATAAAGAGCTTATAGCCCTGGATATCTTTGTTCTAACTCCCCATGGACACTGCTTAGGACAGCAGGGTCTTCTCCTTCATGGCCCCTGGTCTGAGGAGTCTCAGCTGCATCTGCTGACAGCCCAGCTAGCTTGCAGTGCAACCAGCTCCTGCTGGGGAATCATGGGGAGGCTTGGACTTCTCAACAGGTTTCAGACAGTGAGCTGCAGCACAGGAAAGGGAAAGGTCTTACTTAGGCAAAGTGGTCCTTTGGCTGCAACACTTGTTGTTGCAACACCTGTGTCATTGTGTAGGATTTTAGAGAAGTGACAGAAGAAAAGCTGAACCTCTAGAAATCAGAATCAACCTCTCCTGAGACAGTGTCTATCTGTAAGTGGCCTGAAATATGGCAAGTATCTAGACACCCAAAGCCTGGACACAAAGCCTGCACGCTGTCCTACCACAAGTGAGGATGAATCTTTGAAAAAAACATGATAACTCTGCTTTTAGAAAATTTCCAAGCATCCACTGAAAAACCGCACATGAAACTTCTCCTCGGTGCTGGCAAGTGCCATCACCATCCAGTCCCAATTTGCTGACATGTGGATCACCAAGGTCCTGCAAACCTGTGCTGCTTTTATTCTGTCTGTTCTACTGAGCACATCTGCAGCTATAGACCTGCTCTTCTTTCTTTGCTGTGTGCCTGTGAGTGTAAAGGAGCTTCAGGAGGTGATCCTGAAGCATGTTTGCCAAAGAGCTGCAAAAAAGAGTGAGAAAATCCTCTGTAGCATCAACTCATCAGTGGAAGCTGGCCTTGCTCTCATGGAGATGTGCCCTTGGGTTGTGTTTGCTGTGCTGCACCAAACATGTGGGGTTTTCAAGTACAGAGAAGTTGGTCCTGTGTTTTGGCCATGAGGAGAGGAAATACTCAACACCCCAAATCCGTACAGCTTCATCCTTTCCTTCACTGTGTCCTGGGGACTGGTGACTGAAAATCTGCCTGCCCCCAGCTGGGACCCTTCTGTTAACTTTGCCCCACAGAAGTAACAAAAGGTGGTCCCTGACCACAACAGCTTTGGAACCCCATGAAGCACCTGGTGTGTGAAAACTGAGCTCAAAACCCTGTTTGGAAACTGCTCTTCTCCTTCTCCAGTGCTGCCTTATCTGCCTGCTCCTTGTGCTTTTGCTGTGACAGTGGAAGGATGAGGTCACTGAGCCCTGGGATTCTACTATCTTCTCCCCTCTCACCAAACTTTCCTTGCCCAGCACAATTACAAAGGTGTCAATGTTCATTTGGCTGGGCCTACTGTGCAACAAACTCGTGTGGCCCTTGAGGGAGTCAAAAGTCAAAACAGTTCCAAAAGGAAAGTAGAAGCTTCTGCTCGCAATTTTCTCACTCCTTCCTGTCTGCTCCACTGCAGCAATGGGAGGGTAGAAGCAGAAGGGAGACATGATGTGGCTGAAATACGTCAAACTCAGAAGTTTCATTAACCATGCTCAAGAGTTATTATTCAGACCTTACTGGTGCTCCAAGACTGCTTTTAGTTGGCTGAAAGCTTTTAAGTGCAGAGCCACTGGATATAGGCCAAATTGTGTGACTGTGATGCTGTCCATGACCTCCTTCAAGTTCCCTGGACTTTTTACCTCCCAGGTGTTCCAGCTGACCTGTAAAATCAATATGCTGGGACTGTATATTTCACTGAGTGCTTGTATTGGGCCAAGGCCTCAAAAATGTAGATCACAGGTAGCATTTCTGGAAAAAGACAAATGGGAGATGACAATGAAAGGGTGTAAAGATTGGTGCAAGAAGGGAATAAGCTTATGCTATTCAGTAGAAATAGCATGGCCATAGAATTACAGAATAGCTTGGATTGGCAGGGACCTTAAAGATCATCTTGTTCCAACCCCCTGCCACGGGCAGGGACATCTTCCACTAAGTCAGGTTGCTCAAAGCCCCTTCCAGCCTGGCTTTTAATATTTCCAGGGATGGGGTATCCACGACTTCTCAAGACAACTTGTATCTCACCAGTATCTCACTATCTCACAGTAAGGAACTTCTTCCTAATGTACAATTTAAACCTGTCCTTGGTCATTTTAAAGCAATTCCTCTTTGTCCTATCACTACAATGCCCTTGTGAAAAGTCCCCCTCCAGCTCTCTTGTAGTCTGTTTGGCTACTGGAAGGTGCTCTAAAGTCTCCTTGGAGCCTTGTCTTCTCCAGGCTGAAGTCACCATTTTTGCCCCAGGAGTAACCACAGAGTATCTATGCATAGCATGGAAGATCCAAAACACTGGAGACTTTTCCATGTGTTTTCTAGTCATCCTGATGTTTGGGCACTCTACTGAGAATGGCAACCCTTAGTTCTGTCTCTCTTCTGATTCACTTTTGTCCTGTGCAGATACACACGAGACAGGGTTTTCAGCTGGTGTCCACTACCATTTCAATTCTGGTGGCTGTCCTGCTTTGGATAGACTGTTCAGCATTCATCAATGTCAATCCTTCCTCCAAAACTCTCTGGTCTTGACTAGTACAGTGCTTGTTTGGCTATCAGGAGCCTGGAACTTAAACCTCCTACCAGCAGGAAGAAAGGGTATATATATTTTTTCAATTTGCAACCCTGTAGTGACAGAGGGTGGAGGCGGGGAGAAGGCAGGTTTTCCCATTTCTTGTGCCTAGGATCTGAAAGGCCGTCAGGGATCATCTACTCTCTAAACTCTTAGAGCTGCTGTGATCCCAGCTGAGCACAAGCTGGGATTGCTGCAGCCATGGGTGCTGCTGGCAAGCTGTTGGGGCTGTAATAGATAGCATCTCTGCAAAGACAACTTCAGGCAGTACAAGGGTAGTGCCTGTTGTAATTTTGTATTAATTACTGCTGTAAAAGCAGTACCCAGATGCCATCAAGCCCTCTGGAAAACAAGGGGCGGTGCTTGTTCCATTTGAGTGTCCAGACTTACAGTCTGCCTGGAGACAAAAGGTAATGAGGAGCAATAAGTCTGTAAGAATTATAAAAGTGAGAGGGGCATTTCAGCAGGGCCACATGTGCCTTTGCACAAGACATTCAGAGGACTGAGCACTTTCAGAAGCCAGCCCACAAATTGTGTGATCGCCCCAGCCCTTCTCCAGTGGAGAAAATCTCATTTCCCACCACTAATTGATGCACAGAAACACTCATCTCACTGAAATTACAGAGAAGAAAGGGTTTTGGGTTTTTTTTATTGGCCATCTATTAGCATTTTTAATTTGCTACATGAGGTAAGTTTCGAAAGGTGCCAGAGGGCAGCTTAGGAAATTAGCTGTTCTTAGCATTTTCTCTTCTTTCTGCCTGACTTGGGTCCTCAAAGCCTTAATTAAAACTAGGGAGTGCTTCCAACGCACCACACAGCAGACAGTGCACGACAAGACAAGCTGGAGCCCCCTGCAGAGCATCGTGCTTCTCTGAGAATTCTGATGGGAGAAGGGAGCCTGAGAAAGCAGAGGGGATACAGTCATCTCCATGTTCCACAGGTGTGGGAGGCACAGGGTCTGTGGAGCAGGTCTGCAAGTCCAGGAGTTGCTGCAGGGGACAGAGCTGGATCCACAGCTGGTGAGAGGGGCAGACAGGCAGCATCACACCCTTGATGGGAGGCTCTTGAGATGTCTCTCTCCTAGCCCCTGATGCCAGCTAGTAGGTGAGCAGACTCATTTACAGGAGGCATTTCCCTACTCATCCCTCGTCACTGGGATACATTTCTCTTCCTCCTGATTCCCCATCATATCCCTTGCTGTCAAGCAGCAACATCGGCAGACAGCTCAGGATGCCTGGAGGAACGAAAGGATTTTGCACAGCTTTTCAAGCATGCTGTGTAGTAATGTGGGAGAGAACCTTGCTGCAGGCTGGGTCACTCAGGGCCAAGAGCTAGGTTAAAGCAAGACAAAATAACACCTTGCAGTGATGAATAAGTTGCCAAAAAAAAATTAAAGGGCAGATTCTCAAGTCTGTAGGTAATCTTTAGCTTCTTCAGCTGCTTCTTACCTTCCTTTCTCACTTTAGGTCAAGCTGGACACTTTCTCCATTGACTCAGAACAGAATTTATCTGCCTCAGCCAACCAATGCCATCTTCTTCCCACTGTCTGTCCGTGCTGAGCACCCAAACTCAAAAGAGCCAGGAAGATGCCACACTACTGGCAACATATGTCACAGCCACAGCCTTGCTCTTAACCTCTGCTGTGTGATTAAGGACAGCAGGCACACCTCTGACTTCTCACACTGGGCCCCAGCCCAGCACTGCTGCCTGTACCAAGGCAGGAAAAGGGTAGGAGGCTGGAGAAGCAAAGGACATCTGCTCCTTCCAGCAGCAGGGAAGTGGCCCAGGGAGAAGCACCAGGGCCAGACACAGCACAGCAACAGATTTGCTTGATGCTTCTCTCAGGATTTATCTTAGAGAACAAAAATGTGTTTTAGAAGGAGATTGGGCATGGAAGTAAATGTCAGCTAAGCCAGGGACAGAAGAGAGACCACCTGCCTTCTGCAGCATGAAGCAGCCATGAACAGATGGGATGCTTTCCTTTGAAGAGAGAGTGGTCACCATGACCTTGCAGGAATGGAAAACTTGGATCACTTTGCTCCACATTACTCCACCTGTTGAAATCCAAGGACAGAATGTGGCTGGAGCAGCTCAGGGTGTGGATTTACAGGCTCTGGATGGAACCTGTCCCCAGCTGTCTGTTTGGCAATTGCTGTCTCAGCAAGCAATGTGAGCTGAGGCAGGGCCATCCAGGGCCATCACCCTGTGGTACTGGCTTTATTAACTGTAGTTGAAACAGCATCTACACATTGTCTGCAGTGAAAGCCTCGAGGGTTAAGCCCTCCAGTTTGTCTCCTGCCTCAGTTCCTGTCCCATGACTGCAGCTACAGTGCAGGGACTTGACTAACCCATGTAGGGGACATCCTCACCCCCTCCCTCACCATTTGGCTGGCAGCAATCAGCAAGAAACCATAGCAGGTGAGACTGAAATCCAGGTGCTCCGTCAACAAAGTGACCATCATTTGGATCAAGTGGTACCTCTTTCAGTATGGAACAGAAGCCATGCCTCCAGGTGTCACAGCTCAAAACAGACCCCAGATGGAAACTCCCTTTCTGTCTTTCTTCCTGCCAGGCTTTCACTCAGCCTTTCACCTGAACCTGGGTGTTGAATATCTGCACAGAGCTGCCACACTTTCAACAGGTCTGCGCAGGAACTCCCCTAGAATTTGACATCAAAGAGGGGTCAGTAATTTCTGGCTGAATCCATGCTAGCAGCGTGCAAGCACTGGAGCAGGAGAGATTCCATCTGGGCTGTCTCCATGCTGCATGTCCAGGAGGAGGTCAGGATGGCTCTGCAGAGGCTGTGTCTGGTGCTGTCATTAGGCACAAGGAAGCCTGTGCAGTGAGCAGGAGCTCTTGCATATTCTGCAGACCCCAGGAACCATGCTGCACGTAGTTGGGTACCATCTGTTCCTGCCTTCCCCACCGACTGTTCATCCCACTCACGTCCATAGGCTCTTATTAACACAGCTCTCCACTGATCAAACCCGGCCATCATGCTGGGCTCAGTTTTCCTCTCCCTCCTCTGAGGAGTCTTCTGTGGGTTACTCCACCCCAGCTTTAATTAACACTGGGGAGGGAAAGTGAAAACAGCTCTTAGTTGATCATGGCAGGGGACAAGACCTAATAAACCCCAGGAGAGGAAGACTGACTGCAGAAATCAGGGTAGTAAAACCAGAAACCTCTGGTGTAAGGCTGGGCTTGGGCTCTGCAGCCGGTTAGTATTCAGCTGGAATGCCACGTTGTTATAGACAATGCATTAACATCAAAGCCACTGGGTAAGCGGTTTTAGTTAAGTGATGTATTTGGTGTTATATTTTTATTGTGTGTTTTTTACACCGTGTTTTTATTTTTATGTTTTCATGTTCGAGTTTTTTTGCAAGAATTTAGTGCTGCTGAAAAGCATTCTATCGACAGCCCTGGAGATTGAAGCTCTTTGTCTATATCCAGAGCAGGCAGCGTGCTAGCAGCCTGCTGGCACCACGCTGGCTCTGTGCCTCAATCCCACTCTCAGGGATCACCTTCAGAGATGAGAGAGCAGAACTGTTGGCCCTGCCAGCAGAGAAGGAAAAGGGGCTGCATTTGTAGGGTCCCAGTCTTAGAGAAGACACTCTGAAGTCTCCTTTGAAGCCAAATTTGCCAAAAGTGCTTGTGGTCTTATGACCCACTGTGCCGGGGGGAGTCAGGCATGTCACAACTTGATTTCAGGTTGCTGGGTGTCATGGATGCCTTTGACCTGCAAGCCAAAAATCTCCTCTAACAGCAGGATTCAGAAAATCTCAGCTGCTGCTTAGAAGTGAGGACATCAGTCCCCTCCCTTCCTGCAGGACCAAGACCTGTGAAAGAAAAAGTTGAGATCGAACTTGGTCGGGTGAAGGGTCAGCGACAGAGTGAAGTCCCCAGTCTCCTCTGGCCCTACTAAAGGATGCAAGGTGACACAGGTCACTGCTGCTGCTCCCCTTCCTTGTTCCTTTCCTTGCCAACACATTGCTTTCCCCTCGCCCATGAAAAGCTGAATTGACAGGAGAGGAGAGGATTAACCTTTGCCACCCGTGTAGGCTGCTGCGTACAAATATTTCTCTCCAAAGCATCAAGTAATAAATGAGTCTTCATCTTTGTCAAACACCTTGGAGTCCATTTGCCATGTCTTCCCAAAGGCAGCACAGCAGGGCAAGGCAGTGTGTGAAATACAGGAGGACTATAAATCTCTCCAACACTGTATGGGCATTTTACAGCTTGCAGTTTTCACTGAGAAGTGGCTGTAAATAATGGAGGGGGATATCTGCCACCTGTCTCCAGGGGAGGATTTATTTGGGTGTAAGTGCTATAGATCTTCATATGTATTCTGCAGCTGTAAATAAGCAAAGTTTAAGCAGAGGCTGGGGTCTGTCTTGCTCACTCTCCCCCCATACTCCTTTTCTCTCAATTGTTTCACCTGTTTGTTTCCCTGCTGTTTTAGGCTACATCTCACTCTTGAGGTGAACACATGCCTGGAGAGTCACTTGAGGAGGAAGTGGGTTCCTGTGATTGAGTACTACACATTTTGCTTTCACATTCAGCCCATACAAAGGATTCGAAGGGAAGAGAAGCTGATAGTTAGGATTCAGGACCTGCTGCTATGTACTCTTCAAATGCTCCTTTGAGTTCTTGGTTCAGGATTTTAATGATGCTGTTATTCTTGTGCAGAAGCATATGGTTTCTTCCAGTCTGTTCTGTGTTGCTGTGTGCTGGCCCCTGTTTCAAGTCACTTCACTCGGGGAAGAGTATCTGGAGGGAAGTTAACTCTTTGAAGGCATCAAAGCTGCCAGTCCACAGAGCCCAGGGCATGCATGGGATGTGGCACACATTGGAATGTGGCATGCAGAGCCAAAAGGCTTTGCAGGCAGCTGGCACTGTCAGGCCATGCTAGGATGGTTGTCAGGCATTGGGGACAACGTGCAAGGCGAGTCTGGGTGTGTGTAGCTTCACCTGCAGGGATGATGAGGGGTCCAAAGAAGTCACTGTTGATGGACATAGAAAAGCAGCCCTCAAAGGCACTGCTGATTTCAACTAGCAGCCTACAACCCAGCTGGTTGTTGTCCCCTGCAGCCAGGACCCAAGCAGAAGATGACCTGGTTCTTAGGCTGTGCTTGGGAGCACAGAGGCAGATCTTGGATGTATCTTTAGACTGCAAACACAGCCCTTGGGCTGTGTTGGAGGAGGAGCAATTGGCCCCTGGGTTTTGTCATTAGAAGGTGGGGGTTGCTGCTGGCAGTGTTGCAAAAAATCACAGTCAGCTGAAGGTACCAGTCACTGTCAATCCCATCCAGAACCATCTTCCTTCCACACCTGGCTTCACGTGTTCCTCCAGACTCCCCAAGCTCTGATCAAATTCCAGAAGAAGAAAAGTGTAAGTATGGACAGTGATCCATTTTCAGTTCTTGGTAAACCAGAAATGAACCAAAAATCATAGCAGGGAAAAAAACCCCACTGACGAAGGGTGTGAGCAGATCCCTGTCACCTAGGCACTACACATGTGCAATAAAAAGGCAGACCCAATTCAAAACAGCTTGTGGCATTCTCTGAGATGCAATATTAAGTAATGCCCTTCCCTTGCCCTTCAATATCTTTATAAATTCTACCCTCTCTTCCTGCCCACACAACGTGTTACAGAAATTAGGCAGGAAACAAAGAGCCGAGGACAAGGAGACCCGGCATCCCGCAACAAAGAGCGCTTCGAATTCTTCAGGAGATCCCCATAGTGCGATTAGCATCTCTTTACAGCAGCATCATCTCTCCTTCTTTTGTTTCCCCAGAGGAAGATAAAATTGTCACCAAGCACTAGAGAATGAAGCTTGATGAATACTGAAAAGACATTCACCGGCAAACTAGGATGGACTGGTCCCAGATGCTTTTAATTAATGTGCTCAAAAGCTGGGACAAGAAGGAATAACTGGGTTTAGAGCTCTGAGAGGAGTGCAAGGAAACAGGGCTGCTAATGAGAACGGACAAGTGGCACTGGCTGAGGTGTGAGCTCAGGTACTACTCCCAGGCACACATCCTACTGCCCTCTGCTCACACAAAGCAAAAGCATTCTTAGTGTGGAGGACATGGGTGGTGAGATAAAGCCCTGCTCCAGAGTCACTCCTCTGGGCTCCCACAAGGACTGCTCTGACCATAAATCCAGGTGAGGAACTGTGACTTCACCCTGTGCTTTGCTGTAGGCAAGGAACTCCTACTCATCTTTGACTTCCTTTCCCATGTCTCAATTCTCAATCAGAAAATACTTTGCAACTTAGACAACAGGACTGCTATTGCTCATTTTCCTCTGTGTGTCTTTACCTTTTTTTTTTTCCTTAAAAAATAAGAACCAAACAGCAGCTCTCAGAAAATATTTTAGAGGAGGTTGATTTTGTGAAATGCTGTTGCTGAACTGAAATTTGCAGGAAGTTTGTGGGCACTTTGAACTCGGTCTTGTTCCTTCCCAGCGACTTCTCACATTGATGTTTCCTATGGTGACTCATTGTCCTCTGTATAAGCATCTCTGACTGACAGAAGCAAAAAGGCTCAATTAGGGAAGAGTTTCTCTATGGATCTCATGAAATTACGGTAGTTTAAATTGCTGCCCAGCAACCCAGAGCTAAATTGCAGTGCTTCAGCACCCCTGGCAATTGCTGTTTCTCCATTCATATGCCAGAAAATGATGGGTCCAAACAAAGAGAGCTTCACTGATTGAAGGAGAGTGGGAGATGTGTGGGCAAGCCATGGAAAACCTTAGTACCAGATTCCACTCCTTTCAATTCAAGGAGAGGGATGACTTTTGAACCCCAGCTATATCATACTCCTTTAGACAGGCTCCACCCTGGCCCCAAAGGGACAGGCAGTTTAATGTGGTTTGGCCACACTGGAATGATGAGTAGATACAGATTTAATTTAGGAGGTCCATCTGGAGCTCCTTCTTCAGAGTAATCCACCTGGTGCAAACAAGTAGACACAGCATCCCAAAGCTGTGTGTTGATTTATCAGCCTACCAGTCAATACTGCACCTGTCTATTCTCTGAGACCTCAATTTCATCTTCTGTAAACCACTGAGGTCTATAAATTCACTGTATGTGTCTCCTGCTGTTTGTGACCTGGGACTTTCCAGTGTCATGATGCTCCCCAGAGCGAGCTGTTTTGGGAAAGGTTTGGAAAAAGGCAAAAATAGCAAGCGAAGCAATAGAACTGCAGCTGTGTGAGGAGGAACCGAATAAGCTGAGGCTAAGATTTGACAAACTGATAACCAAAGCATGAGAAAGGTCTGCAAGATTGTGAGGGGGAAGGAAGGGATGGAGAGAAGCCAATTGTTTTCTGTTCCTTACAATGGAGTTAAGAGGCTTCAAAAAACTGTAGATGGCAGATTGAAAACAAAATAAATCCTTTGAAACAGATCATCATTTTCCTGTGGAACTCACAGAATCACAGACTGGCTAAGAGTGACGGGGAATTCTGTCATTTTATCCAAGCCCTCTGTCCAAGCAAAACCATGTAGAGCAGGCTGCCTGTGTCCAGATGCCTTTTGAGGATCTCACAGGGGACTCGACCTGTTGCAGTACTTGGTCACCCCCAGAGAAACAAAATGTTCCCTGATGTTCGGGGGGAGCCTTCTGTGTCCCAGTTTGTGCTCCTTGCCTCTGTTCCTGTCACTGGGTACCTCTGGAAAGAGCCTGGCTCTGTTCTCTGTCACCCTGCCTTAAAGTGTTTCTGCACATTGATGAGATCCCCTCTCCGTGCTCTCCAGGCTGAACTGTCTGATCTTTCCCAGCATTCCATCTTAAGAAATGCTCCAGTCCCTCATCCCTGTGGTCCTTCACTGGCCTCTCTCCAGTGTGGCCCCTTCCCACAGTGGGGAGCCAAGCACTGGACATGATGCTGCAGCTGTGGCCTCACCAGGGCTGAGCAGAGGGCAGGGATCAGTTCCCTGACCTGCTGGCAGTGCTGTGCCTGGTGCAGCTCAGGATTCCATTGCTCCTTTTGTTGCAAAGGCACATTGGTGGCTCATGGTCAACTTGTGCTCACCAGGCCCCCCAGGGCCTTTTCTGCTGAGCTGCTTTCCAGCAGGTGGTCCCTGACATAGATTGGTGCACGGGGCTGTTCATCCACAAACTGCATGATGCTGGCATATGCTAGTGGGAACTAGCAAATAAAAACCTGGGCTTGGGCAGGACAGGAAATACACTGCTGGCTTGGGACAGGCAGCTGTCAGGGCACTGATGAGGAGGAACTTGTTTCAGAAACTCAAATCAATCCCTTCCATCACCGAGTAACACCTGGTGGGTGGGACACCTTTCCTGCCTAAGACTGGGAAACTGCTCTGGAATTCGGTGGTCGCTGTCTCCAGGATACCCCATCTCCAAGCCCTCTTTGAGCCCACAGATCAGTGACATTTCCATACACCTTCATTTTTCAGCTTTCCTATCTGGAAAGGGCACCCCAGGCTGTCATAACTCTGACAGGGAAGCAAGAGCTGGCTTTTCAACTTTTGTTTTCAACTCTTTTTGCCTTAAAATACCTTGAGAAATGTCCAAATAAATTTTTTCCACCAGCAATTTATTTGCTTTTGCTCAGAAAGCCATATTTTTCTACAAAAAAATGTAGGAGTCAAACCTCCCAAACACTTGAAACACAAGAACGTGGGGCTGGCAGAGACTTCCAGGCTTGCCAAATCCAATCCCTGCTGTTGCAGCAACACATCACAACGCCCTTTCAGAGCTGGAGTGTGCTCTCTCCTAAAAGCTATTTGGATTTCTGCCTCCATGGCTCCTACTGGGTTGTTGCCCCAAACCCATTTGCTCTGATGGTTCTAAGCCCTCGACTAATTTCCAGCCTGGTTTATTCATGGCCAGTTTATATACATTTGTTCTCATGTCAGCACTATCCTCTGGCTGAAATAGCTCCCCTACCCCATGTGCTTACTCCCCAGGCATATTTATAGAAAACCATCCCAGGCTTTATTAATACAGCAAAATTATTTGTTTTGCCTGCTGTTCTGTAGAGGATAAAGGCTCCTGACCTGTCCCTACACTTTTAATTCCTCCGGTCCTCACACCATTGCAAGTCCTCCTTCAGCTTCCTTCCCCCCTAAGTGGAGCATAACGTGGAATCTGAAAAGGATTTTGTTCTCACTGGGAAATAGGATTTTGGTGTGTGTCCTAAGAGAAATCTCATCCTGTCCCCAGGCCTTTCCCCCTCCTGGTGTGTTCCTGGAAGGAGCAACAGTGTCTCAGTAAGCACCACTTACAAAACCTTACAGAAAAAGAGCTCCTCGATTAGCAACAGCTTCTGTCAACAGAAGCAGAATGAGAAGCAACGGCAGGATAAACTGCAATTTATTTGAAAATATGCAAATCCGCTCATTAAATAATTCACATGAATTTTCACACATGAAGGTGAAAAAAAAACCTTGGCAGCTGTGTGTATCTCCTCTCCATCAAAGACACACTATCGGCAGCTGCTGTTCTCTTTCATTCTCAGACTTTTCCCTTTCTGTTCTCCACATTTCAACCTCTTTTTTCTACTCTGTCACCTGATAGTTGGATTTCCAGAGTCCTCATATCATCAGGCAACATCTTCCCCTCATTTCCCTCTTTTTTAATCTGCAGCCTGCCTGAAATTGTTTCCATCCTTGGTGCACCTCAGGATCACCAGGAAATGAGATTCCAACATATCTGGGGCTTTTTTACATCAGCAAGGAAAAGATGAAGACCCCACATCCTGAGGGCTGTTTCTGAGGCACTCTGCTCTTGCTGGCTGAGGTATGTGATCCTTATGCCTGGACAAGCTTCTTTTTCAGGGAGGCTCCCATCAGCTGCAGCTAAGTCTCATCCTGAATCCCACCCTGCAGTGTTCCCAGCATTGTCAGGACCATATCCTAGTGGAGAGGTAGGGCAGAGCTCTAGCAAGAGAAAAAGAATTGCTCCACTGAAATGAGGATGCAGGTCCTGAATCCCAAATGATGGGAGGAGGCGCTCAGGGAATATTCAAAGCAAGACAAAAGATAAGCAGGTATTAATTTTGTAAGCAAAACATTGGAGGGAAATGGGGTATGAGAAGCCACTGAGCTCTCCTTTCTGGGTGATGGGTATTTGAAAGGGATTCCCCTCAGAAACTCCACACAACTTGTTTACACCTACCTTCAAGTCATTAAGGTGCAGCCCCATGCTGGACTCAGAGGAAACACTCAATTTAATGCATAAATTAGTTTTCCATCTTTCCTGCTTCAGTAAGGAGTTTCCCAGGTTTCTTGCAATTAAGACATGGGGACCTTCACTCTGACAAGAACACTCTCTGTACCTCTGTCCTTTTTTCCCAACAGTTTCCTATTGATACCATATCCATGGAGTCCCCACAGAGATGATAGGGTTCTGGCAGAACAGGAGCCTGTCCCAGAGCTATTTTCCCATGCTGTGAACATTATTAAGATTAAAAAAAAAAAAAAAAAGGGGGGGGGATAAGAAAAAAAAGGAAAACAAACAAAATGTCTATTCCAGATTCAGCTAGAACTGGAATAATAATCCTTCAAGACTAGTTTGGCACAATCTAAGTATTTCACTACTGTCATTGTCGACTGCTCTGCTCTTGCCTCAAACATTTCTGTTTCCCTGGGGTTGCATTTCTAAGTAAGCACTGAAAGAAGTCAGAGACCCTCAGTTTTACAATTCCAAAAGGTATTGGGAGCAATTACTTTTAGAGTTGGGAAATCCATCAATCCAAACCATTCCCTAAGGCAAGTTTTGGTATTGAGAAATCAGAAATATTTTTTTCTTTTTTTGATGGAGGGAAAAATCGTAAGATTTCCCAAACATCTCCAAACCGATCCCCTTGAGCCAGAGGATTTCACGGTGCTGTTTCCGTGTCTTCTGGCAGTGAAAGGCAACCACGGGTAATGAAGTGGATGAGCAAAATAAGAGACAGTTCCAGGATCAGATATCCCTTGGCTGGGCTGCTCCAAATACCCCAGATTTGTTTCTTTATGAGGCCCTGTATAGCTGGGCTATTCCTCTGCTGGCACCTGGCTCTGACAATATGTTATTTTCATACGCAGATCACCACAGCATTGATAACCTCATGGGGAGTGGAGATAGATCTCTGTTTAGTAGATCTTCCTTCATTCTCAGCAGGTATTTTCCCATCTGCCCTTTTACCTGTCAGTTCTGATGGTGGAACACGAAGTAAAGAGGCTCAGCCACTTTTCTTCTTTTTTTTATTTTCCTCTCTTTTTTTCCTGTTTTGGTTTTTTTTTGGGGGGGGGGGTTTGAGAATTTTTTGGTGCCATTTATAAATTTTACTGAGTAAAGCAAGGCATGCTCCATAAATCAGACTGCAAGTCAGAGAGTCACACTGCAGAGTATGCAGCGGGATGAGGCACCAGCTGTTCTCTGCAGATGATAAAACTGTAAATATGATGCTGGTTTAAGGAGGCAGACCCCAGCTGGAGGCACCCTGTGCCTTTCCACACTTGGTATTTCACAAGAGGCTCTCCAAACTATTTGAAGAGCCCCACCAGGATGGGCTGCCAAGTCTGTGCCAGCCACCTGCGTGGGCGTGCAAGGGCTGGGAACAGGTTCAGACCTTCCCGAAGGTCATGGCAATCAAATATTATGCCTGGATTCATTCAGTATGCAGCAGGGAGCAGGAGCAGACTCCGCTCCTCTTTTACAGGACCTTGAGTTGTTTGATGTAAGGCCGCATGCAAATCACTGCCCAAGGATGTGTTTGTCATATAATTAATATTAGCTCCCACCCTGGAGCACACTCCTGTCAACACAGAATAAATATTCCCCATTAGGAGGAGGGTTGGTTGGAGAGATCAGGACTTGAAGCATTTGGATTGCTCTGTGCTAGCCATCAAGGATCACTTCCCTGGTGCTCCAAAGCAGCTAGTGAGCCAGAAGGTTGGTTTGTTTTTCTGATTTGTTTTTGTTGGTTTGGGGTTTTTTTGGCTTTTCTGGGTTTTAAAAAATTATTTAGCTCAGTTTTCCCCTTGGAAGTGGCCTCTCCCTTCCCCAAGACATGATTGGAAGCCCGTCAGCCAGAGATTTCCAGCACAGTTATGGACACATAGGAGAATGAAGAGGAAGTCTGGCTCTGAACCCACACATGAGCCTCACAGTCTGGTGTTACAGTAAGAGATGGATATTTATATATATTTTAATAGGGTGGAGATAAATAGTACATTCATTGGAAAACGTATGTGGAGAGAGAGTGTAATGAATTTTCAGATTAAACTTGGCAAGTGTTTTCAAGCTAAAGAGGAGATGTTTAATCACATTTTCTTGCAGAGAAAGCTGAATGCTGGGTTTCAGCACAATTTTTAAATGAAATGTCTCCATTTTTTTCAGCAATGCTTGTGTTTGTCAGCCTGACGATGTGCCGAAGGGCCTTAGCAAGGGATCTCAATAATAAGTTGAAACACTCTGGCATAGCCTCTGCTGAGTTTCTGAGCTTTGATACATTCTGATCAAGAGAAATGCTGAATAGGGCAAGAAGCAGCAAGATTTGGCCCTGCTTAGTAACACCTCCACCCACACCCCACTGGGCACCATCCCCTGCCTGAACCCACAGCCACAGGCTGAAAAGCCAAAGGGACACACCGTGGCCCTGCAGGGATGAGACAGGCTGTGGATGCACACAGGCTGCTGCACTGGTGCAGGAATCTTGCTCTGTGGTGGCACCACTCAGATTGGTGACTTCCCTGCCCCCAGCTTCTCCACTTTTCCAAGGCTTTGGTTGCAATTGCATTGTGAGGCTCCAAAGAGCTGGCATCTTCTGATGGCAGTAAGCACAGAATAATTTGCTGGTGCTCAAACAGAGGCTGCCAAGGTAGCACAGACGAAAAAGCGTTTCAGAAAAAAAAAAACTGCAAGCAAAAAAGTTAAAACAAAATTCTACATGCCCAAAAAAATAAAAAAAAGATTATGCAAATGTTCTAGAGAAGATGAAAAATTAAGCATTCCAAGCTAGGAAATAATTCAGTCTTCTCAGTCTCTCTTTTTTCTCTTTTCTTGCCTGCATGGGATCTGAAATTACATTTTACCACCTGCCTTTCTGAATTGTCCTTGTACCTTGCCTGCCAAGTTTCACCCCTGCAGAGGATACTGGTCCCTGGGGGATGAGGCACGACATGCCCATCTAGCCCAGTGTCCTCAGGGACAGGAATCTGCTCCAGCACTGCCTCTGTGCAGGTGTGCATGGGGGGCTGCTGTGCCTGCCCTCTCAATTTTGTAGCACACAGACCAATTTCAACCCACTCAGCAGGAGAGAGGGCATGTGAAGAGCAAGAAGCTTCTGGGATATCGCAGCAGGCACCAGGTGGAGGAGAAGAAATCCTTCTGATGTTCTTGTGGGCAGAAAGGTCCCGTGGTGTGGTGGTGATACTCTTACCTTACTAGGCAAAGGGGAACCCACCCAGCTGCCTCCAGCCCAGTGTGAGTAGCAGGAGACTCACCCCTGCAAAAAGCAGGACCCCTGGTTAACCACATATCCCATCCAGAGCACTGAGCTTGCAAAGGCTGGGGAGAAGGAAGTTCAACTGCAAACTCCCATTTTGCAGAAGGGAGATGGAGTCTTGGGTGAAAGTAAAATGCCAAGCAGGGATGTGCACAGCTCACAGGGTATCAGCTTTTCTCTCCCCCTGCAGCTGTGGCACTCCTGTGGCAGGGTGGCTTTGAGAGTGGTCTGTCAGTGCCAGAGGGTAGGAGCAAACAGTTGTGCTGCTCTTGGCTGAGGTTTTTAACCCTCTCACTCGCAGCTGAACAGCATCTTCTGACTCAGTGCCATGAACTCTGTCTGCAGCACCTGGAGTTACCTGTCTCAGCTGGCACACGGTGCCTTGCTGAGCCAGAGCACTCGGCTGGGAGTCTGATGGAATGAATGCACACAGGGAGCAGCAAGAACTAGAGCACAACACCCCAGGATCCTCAGAAAAAATTCACTCACACCTGTCCCTTAGTAATACTTCAGAGTAATGCTTAAGAGAAGGAAGCTTAAATGACCTTCAGTACCTCTTGATGGTCCTCCACTTCCTGGCATGAAACTCTGTTCCTTGCCATTATCATCACTGCCCAGCCCTGCCACAGTTGTTCTCCATGTATCCATTTGTCTTGACTCTATTCACACAAATCCTTGGGATGCCAGGTCACTCCCACACCATGCACAGCCCCCTCCCTCAGCTCAGCAGCCCCTTGGGAAGCCCACCCTGGGTTCCTCCTCTTCAGTCTCTGCCCCTGCAATGACCAGAGTTTGCACAGCAACTGCTGTATGTAGCTCCAGGAGAGTTTGTCCAGAAGATCTACTGTGCTTGCACACATGATCTAGTGGTGAACACAGAAGTGCTGAGTTACAAGTTGAACTTGATGATCTTAAAGGTCTTTTCTGACCTAAATGAACCTGTGAGTTGATGATCCCGAGAAGAAAAAAGTAATTGTTGTACTCTGGCTCTCTTGCACAAAGCAGAAGGAAAAGAAAAATTTATGCTGAAAAACAGAGAGGAGTGCTCTCAGGAAGAGGTGATTTTGGCTGTCAAACTCTATCCATAGGAAGATGTCAGAGGAATTGCTGCCAAAGTTATTTAAGGGCAGGCTAGACAGCTCACAGTGGTTGTTCATGGCAAATGGTGGAAATGATGGGAAGGCATCCCCTTTTTCTGAAGCCACATGACAACTCCAGTCAGTGAACTGACAGAAAGTAAGCTGTCTGTAAAGTTATATGTATTAAACATGGAAATATGTTCACACACTCATGTTTAAGCCAGATCACCTAGAGTTCATCATCTGCTTACAGAAGTGGTGCAGAGAGGGGAGAAAGAGTTGCTGATGTCAGAGGAGGTGGTGAGAGAGATGTTCACCTGTATGGCTGGTAAGAAAAGTGTTCATGGGTTACAGTCTGACAGCTTTGGTTGTGCATCCTGAGGACTCCTGTATCACCTGATACTTTGTCTTCTAGAAGCTGCTAGTGACTGGAGCCTTGTGAAAAATCTCAGCCTGTTTGTTTTATTTATAGTCCTTGTTATTTCATGGCTGAACTTGGAGCTGTGACCCCCAGCAATTGAAAGGCCAGCAGACAAATCAATAGATCCAGCACCTGCTCAAAACCTCTTCATTTTGTGAGCTTTATCTCATCATTTCCAAATGTGCAGGCCAGGTTTGGCAAAGGACAGAGAGGGGCAAGGTGGTGAGCGATGCCAGGAGAGGTGGAGCAGGGGCTGCTGTGGGGTCACACTGGTGCCAACACAGAGGTGCCAGTGCTGTTGCATCCAGAGTGGTGCAGCAGCAATTAACACCCAATTTAATTGCCAGACTCTAATGAATCTGTGCGTGGGTTACAGTATGGACCTTTGCCTGCTGCTGGTCCTGTCCCAGGCTTTATCTGGCGTTCGTTATTCCTCCCATGTGCTGCAGATCTTGCCATTTCCTCAATGATGACAAGTTTCAGGGAAGAGTAGGAAGAGGAAAGAAGGAAGGCTGGAGAAATCTCGTTGTTGCAACTCCCTTTTATCATGAGAGGTAACCTTCTAAGTGCATCATTGATATGATATTTATGTCTGCCGTAGCTGTAGATGCTCTGTTTCCCACCACTAAAAATGCCATTGGCTTTGCCATTTTCCACTGTTTTTCAGTGGTTTTAATCACTCTCTGCTGGTGTTTCTTGTTCTCCCAATCTGGGGCAGGTAAAATGTGGTGCTGGCTTCATCTGTGGTGGCTAACAGGAAAGAAACCCCCGCGTCCTGAATGAAAGGGATGGGAATTAAAATGCCAGGTAATTAAAACCAGAGCAGCAAATAGCAGAAGTTGTGATGCTGCCTCCAGTTCTCAGCTACTTCTGGTATCCCTCATCTCACAGCTTTAGTTTTAATTAGTCTCCCATTCCTGTCCCTTGCTCCTCTGGTCTGCAAACCCACTGCTGGTTTCTTTCTGTCTGTACCCTGGGTAATTTCCAGCCTTGATCACTTTCTCAGAGCCCTGCAGGACGTCTGTGTGTGCATGTTTTCAAACCCAACAGTGCGATGGAGAACCACAGAGAACTTGAAGGAGGGAGGATGTTGCTAGCCTTGGTGTTGGTGTCTTGGGGAGAAAGCAAAGCTGTGCCAGGGACTCAGAGCAGATGTGCAAGGCAAGTCTTCTTACTCTATGCATGGTGGAGGGCAGAAGGAAATGCTGGGAATGACATCCCAAACCACATAAGTTTGCTCCAGTCTCCTCCTGCAGTTGATCTCCATGCTGCCCATGTGTGCTCTGAGCCGCTTCCAAAGCTGGAACTTGCATCATCCTGTGCCCATCAAACCAGCTCTGGAGGTAAAGTTAGTGGATACAGGTGAAGAGGTTATCTGAGCCAGAAAGCACCTGTCAAGGCAAAAAATAAACTTACATCACTCGCTGTGGTCTTCCCTCATGGAAACAGCTGCTGAGGATGCTGGTGGGATTTGTGGCATCCACCACTAAGTAGTTTCTTCTTGAGGGTTCTTGAACTCTTGGGCTCTGTATCATACTCTGTGGCAAAAGCATGTTTCTGCCCTCTTTCCCCAGAGATTTTCAGTGTGCTGAGACAGGGGAACTGTCTAATTTCACCCCTTTCACCTCGTTCCTTAAGCTATTTCCCACTGTGAGCTCCTTGTGGAGCCAGTGCCCACAAGGTGCCTCATCCCACTTTGCCAGCTCTGCTCCCAGAATACAGCACAGGAGCACTGAGTCACTTTGCCAGCCTGTTCCTGGAAAGCAAACAGGAAAGACAAAGAGACAGTTATTAGAAACTCGAGCCCCTGGGAAGCGTTGTTTAGGGTTTTTATTTTTTCACCACAGAATCCACCTAGATCTATGATTTTCAGCTTATTATGCAATGATGCACAGAGATATAAAAATACAAATGCTTCTTTACATACAGGGATCAGAAGAACTCAAAACTATCAGAACAATTTTATTAAGTCAGATTAAAGCCCAGGTATCTCAACCTCCTCATAAAAGTGCATGTGTAAGGAAGGCATAATATCATGTCACACAGGTATGATTCCTCCCCTCCTGCATCCTTCCCATGCTACAAATACTAGGGAATTATAGCTTTGATCATCATTGGATTTTTCTTTTGTGAATTCATTCAGTCTCACCTTGGACCCAGAGAAACTTTTAGCAGCCACAGCACCCTCTGGCAAGGAACTACCCAGGTAAGTGAAGACCCATCATCTCTGATTTGGTTTGAATCCATTCTGTGCAGTTTTCTTCAATGTAATGCAGCTTTTGAGCTGTAGGAGATGTGCAGACAAAGCCCAGGTCCGAAAACTTTGCTCTTTTAGCCTCATGCAAGGTTTGTTGTTTCTGCTCTGTGCAGAGCCCAGCACATTAGAGACCTGAGGCTATTCCCGTAATACAACCAGACCAAAGTGCTCTGCCTTTGTTCCTACTGCAATAGACCCCATCTCTGCTGCTCATTGTTTTAAGACTTTTCTATTAATAGCAGAGAAACAGACATGCCATTTCAATAATTCTATTCAAATTAATGCCTTTCATTATACTCCAAACACAACATCAAAGGCTTAGATTGCACCCTGGCCCTTTGTGAGACAGAAAGAGTTCTGGTATAAGGATTTCCATCAGAATAGACGTTTGATGGGAGAAAGCTTTCTTGTCCATCAGGAAAGATAAGTTTCTTAATGGGATTAGAGGCTTTGGTTCTTGTGGATGAGTGACTGCAGCAGCCTAGGAGGTCCTTTCCACCGGCAAATTTTGTCCCAGAACTCACTGCGAGGGACACATTTCACATAGGTAATACTTTATTTTCACTCTGTATTTGTCTGTGAGAGAAAGGTCTATCTTCCCAGGACTGCCAGGTCCTGTTGTTGGCTGGAAAGACACAGGAACTATGGTGTGTCTTGGAGAGAGCTGGGACTGCACAACTCTGATTGCCAGGATAAGCTCAGACACAACAGTGTCTGCAAGGTTCCCTTTGCCAGATACCCTTCCTTTAGTAGCAGACACAGCCAGCACAGAAAGAAGGACAAGAACAAGCACGGTGGAGGTGTTCCCCTCCTGGGGTGTTGGAAATTCAGGTTGTATGGCTGTATTTACCTGTGACTCTGGCCATGACCCTTTCCTTCCAGCAGGAGAAGCACTGGGGGCTTTGGGATCATTCACGTGGTCCCTCCACCCCTTGGATTAGGCATGTAGAGGGAGAGGTGGTTTGGTAGCTGTGTGTGCATTTCCTCCTGGATCACCTGCAAGTGGGGAGCCATCCACCTCAGGCTGGTCCTGCAGAGAGTGCAAAATACAAGAAACTGGGTCCTCAGAGCATGGCCAGGGCTGGATCTTGTCCTGTTGTGACACCACTCTGCAGCCTCTTTCACCCTCTCAGACTCCATCCTCCAGATGCATCCATGAGTGACCCAGCCTCTCACACCTATGGCCCCAGGACTGATCCTGATCCCTGGGAATGCTGACACCCCCATGGGCTTATGCTTCTCTGTGCATGGGTTTTCACATGCAAATAAGCACTAAATGTCCTTGAGAGTCAATGAAGAAATTATATCTCTGTTCATTGCAGGAATGGGCTCACACACTCCTGGTATGTAGTAAATCCTGGTTTTCCTATTTTGCTGTTTTTTCTTCATTAGGAACCTTTGATTGGGTTACTCTTTGTCTTTTGGTCTATAAAGGCTCTTAATGAAGCCCCTATTAGTGAACTAAACAGAAACATTTCCTCCTTAAAGGACTTCATTATGCAATTGTAGCTGAGCAGAGCCTGCTGAAATGTCTCTGCACATTCCTGGTTAAGAAGTCCAGTCTGTGTCTAAAACTGCAAATGGCCACAAATGGTCATCTCCTCTGGCCAGTGATAACTTGGAGGGCAGAGCTTCACCTGACTACCTTCTCTCACCTCATGTAGCCCAGTTTACCCCATTGTGGATCCGCCTGTGGCTCCGTATGGCATGCCAGCCCAATATATGAGCAGGGCTGGAAACCACAGCTTCCTTCATTGTTTGTTTCAGCGGTTAATTGATCTTGGTGAAAAACCTGTGCTTTCCTCTGAATTGAATTTCTTCTGCCTCAATTGAATTCTAGCTGCTGGTTCCAACTGGTGCCATCCTTCGCTGGATTTAAAGAAATGGTAGTTATTCCTCACTGTCATGGTTTAACCCCAGACTGCAGCTAGACCCCAGACAGCCACTCACTCACTCCTGCTGTGTGGGGATAGGGTGGAGAATCAGAGGAGTTAAAGTGAGAAAACTCATGGGTTCAGATGAAAACAGCCTCAGAGGTAAACCAAGCAAGAAATTCAAGCACTCTTTCCATGGGCAGGCAGACGGTCAGCCCTTCCCAGGAAAGCAGGGCACCATCTCGCCTCATGGTTACTTGGGAAAACAACTTCCACCATTCCAAATGTTCCCTCTTCCCCTAGATTCTTGCCCCAGATTTCTATACTGAGCATGCTGCTGTATGGTAGGAATGTCCTCATGGTCAGTCGAGGTCAGCTATCCCATCTGTGTCTCCTCCCAACCTCCAGCCCTCTCACTGCTGTAAGGAGCAGAAAAGGCCTTGACTCTGTGCAAGGTCTGCTCAGCAATAAATAAAACATTCCTGTGTTACCAGCACTGTTTTCAGCACAAATCAGATCATAGCCCTATAGTAGCTACTGTGGAAAATATTAACTCCATCCCTGTCAAACACAGCACATTCATGAAGTTGTTTACACAATTTATTTCTCCCGCTTCTCTATTGCTTTTTTATCAGTTACCCTGGGCAAATCGCCTTCATGTAACAAACTTCCAGTCTCCCTGTCCTAAAGCCTTTCAAAAATGTGGAAGCAGAGTCAGGGTCCAGCTTTGTCTTGGACCCATCCCAGGAACCCCATTCACAGCCCTGGGTTTCAGCCTGCAGCCTTCTGCAGCTCTGCCATCAAAAAAGGAAAAAACATCCTGACTCTTCTTTTTTTTTTTCTCTTTTTCAGCTAGAGAACTATTTAAAACCACCACTAAAGCAGAACTCACTAAAAAGACTATTGAAATAGTAGAAACCTTCATCTACTTTACACAGCATTAAACGTGGCCTCTGCTGACAGATCCTGAAGAAACTGGCCTTTTATTTTATAAGTTTAGTAATTTGAAGAAGACAAATTGAAAGCAAGGTGTTTCATGTCTGGTTTCTGGTCCATTTATTTTATTTTTTTTTCTGGATAATCTTCCCATGCATCACCAAGAAACATTCAAGCAGCCACACAAGTGAAGTTACATAGTGTCGTTTAAGAACAGACATTGTCCCTGATGCCTAAAATGGCAGATTATTTGCTACACTCCTAACTCATACTGCTGTGTGTGAGAAGTACTTTTTATCTGTTATCAGTGAGAAAATGCAGCTGTTTGTAGCCCTGGGAATCAGAGAATCCAAAACACCAAACAAGAGTGAGGAGAGCAAAGTTCCACCCCACCAATTTCTGCGTTGTTCACATATTTGTGAGCACCACAGCACATCCCCAACCTTGACTTTAAGATGACTAAGGGACATCCTGCCAAGCCTTGTTACCCAGTCACTTTTTTGCACTTCTTTACCAGTGTGGCTGTGTTTCCTCTGCCTACCACTGGATTCTCAGCCTTCTTTTCCCAGCAAATCAAAGTCCCATTTATTTCCTTGGACTGTTTTTCAATGCCCAGACCCATAGGCCATGATCCAATTGCCTCTTAATTTTCCCTTGGATAAATAACGTAAGTGAATTCCTCACTAGAAGACAACCTTCCCCAGCATCATGTCATCGTGGCAGCTGTTTTCTTATCCTCTTCTAATTAACTAAAGTTCTTTTTGGAAGGCAGAAACACACAATTGGGCACGATATCAATAAGAAGACATCAGCAATCTCCTAGTTCCTGCCTACTGTCATGCTACTGAAAGATTCAAAGATATCATTCAGTCCCTTTATTACAGCAGTGAACTGAATATCTATTTTGAGCATTTCAAGAATTTCTGCCTCCTGAGGTACAGCTCCCTGCCTTCATTTCACGTTTGCTGGCCTGGGTGTGGAATTTCTCAGGGTTTGCAGTAGAAGAAATGCTTACTACAAGGAGCAGCAGTGATGCCCAAGGAAGCAGCACCTTGTGTGAAGTTAATATTACACCCTGAATGTGGTATAAGCCAGCTCTGAGCTGACACAAAAGAAAAAAAAAAAAGAAAAAAAGAAAAAAAAAAAAGGCTAAATACTTCTCAAAGGACCTGTCCAACTGATGCCAATTTTAGGTCTCAGATATGTCGCTCAGGAAGGTGACCTGTATATTCTGTATTAGTTGTTGCCAAAACAGTGTGTTATTAGTGTCACTTGATGCTGGTTGATGAGAGGAAACTGCCACTGGCTTTGTCCTTCCTACATTTATCTGGAATTGGTAGTTCCCAAACCTCTGGATTGATGGATTCCTCTCATGTGTCAAGGTTTCTTATGAAACCTGCAATTAAGAACGTGAAGGGTATGATTTTCTTCCCACTTTAGGCAGGTGTCTGGTCCAAACAGACACTTTGGGCTTCACTAAAATCAGTGGGGAAAAGGAGGTGTCTCCAAAGGGTGAGGTGACTCCCTGCTCGAGGTGCTCCTACAAGGATGGGATGAACTGCTCCTTGGCATGTCCAGGCTTTTTTGGTGGGTTGCTAGACAACAGCTATAGCTCAGAGACACAGCCTTCAGCTGCCTAAATTTGAATAATCCACCCCCCACCCTTCACCTTAGTCTGACAGCATCCTGGCTCTGAACCTTGTAGCCCAGTTTAGTGTAGTCCTATTTCAGCCTGCAATACCTAGACTAATGTCATGCCTAGCCTGCTATAAATGTGGTATTTATATTACTTAATTAGTGTCTTGTTTGCAGTTTTCTTCACTGCAGTCTTCACTCAGAGTCAGGATGAAAACACAAAGAAGATGAATTTTCTCGTGTTTGGGCTTGGTTGTTTATTAAATCTTATCTAAAGTACAGTGAGTTTTGCAACAGTTCTAGCTACCAGCTAAAAGTGAGCAAAATGGAGGTGGGTCTAGCTAGTTACAAGGTCTTTTAAAGCTGAACAGTCCAATAGAGAATTAACACTTATATATACTTTTGATCCAATAACCAAACCTCTGTGACCCACAGTGTAGCACTAACTGTCCAACCAGAATCTACTACCTGAAATCATGAAGAAGGAAGAAGAAGACAAAAAGGAGACAACACCCAAAATCCTCCATCTTGTCCCATAGCTATTACTATATTCTAAAAACCCCAAATTCAAAACCTTTCACCATGTGAAATCACACACTTCTGTTTTAACTACAAACCCGTGACTCTAACTCCATCACCCAAATTCTGCAGCCTTCTCCAAGGGCTCAGGTCAAAAGCAGTGTTCTCCAGGGGGTCAGTGTCAGAAAGCACAGAAAGCTCAAAAAGCCCAGGTTTCTGGGATCCAACAGTCTGCAGCACAAAGATCACAGTGCACACCCAGCTGCTTTGATGGGCTCTCCCTGAGCCCCTCAAAGAGACCCAGGCACTTTACCAGGCACCTGCCTCTGCAGTATTTCATGAGTTAAACCAGATTCTGATCAGTAGCAGATGCTGCACCTCACTCTTGCTGTGATCAGCATCTGGCAGAGAGAAAATGGCTTGAACTAGACTCTGGAAAAATTAATTGCTGAAATTTAAGTGACAGAATAATAATTATTATAATTGCAATAATTGCAATAATTGATAGTAATGGTTCCTCTTTGCATGCCCCTGGGGAACTTGCATTGCAGGCCAGCTCTGCGAGGTGCTCCATAAACACACAACAAGGAAAATTTCCTGGAAACAGGAGCACAAAACCATGCATGGTTCCTGTCACTCCTTGTATCAGCTTTTCATGCTGCCAGAAACGGGCAGCAAGAGTAAGAGAACATTCAGTTTTGAGTTCACATGATAACCTCACTTTCCTAAGGCAAGATGTGAAACAATAGGAAGCAGCGGAAATTCAGGGTAAATGCATGAAAACCATGAGACCAGTTTCAGGCAGTGGTATTAGGGAACAGCCAGATGTGTTTTGCCAGTGCTGGGGCAAACATGACAGCAAAACAAACACGGTGAAAGGAATTCAGGAACAAGAGCCCCGGTGAGGAAACACACAAAGTGGCTGGTTTGGGAGTAGCTTGGTTGGGGGATGCCAGGATTGCAGTGGCAGGTGGGAATCCACTGCCCAGCTCTGGGAGGGGATTGACAGGGAGGGACCAGCCTCAGGCAGCACTCAGATAGGTGCACTTTCAAGACAAAAGTGGTGGGGAAAGGTATTCAGTGCTGCCTTTATCTTCCCAAAGGCCATCTAGAGAGGGGAAAGAAAAGGACATCATGGCAATTTTTCCTTTAGATATATTTTCTACTTAAACAGAGGTTTCTGATGTGCTGCTCTTAATAGTCATGTCTTAGAAACGTGGTGGAGAAAGGGCCGTGGATATGCAGGGAATTTACAGCAGACAGTGCAATTATGGTAATTGGTTTTGACCTCCTGAAGGACCTGATCTGTGGAATTACAGCAGTCCCGCATGGCACTCGTGACTGGGCACTGACATGGGATGTGCATTTTAGAAAGCCATCCAGTCTTGACTTCAGAACCTCGAGTGATGGATAATTTTTCCATTCTTGGAAATTGCTTCCAGTGGTTAATTGCTCAGCCTATTAAAAAGAAAAAGAAAAACAAAAAAACCCCAAGCTATACCTTATATCCACCTTTAATTTTTCCATCTTCAGTTTCCAGACACTGGATCTCATTTTGCTTTGTCTGCTCAATTAAAGAGGACTGTAATATCAAATACCATCTTCCTGTATTGATACCTATAGCTCAAATTACTTCTTACCCTTCTCTCTGGTGGGCTAAATAGGATAAATTTCTTCAAATTAATTTCCAAGTTTTATTTTTTTTCTGGGCCTCCCATCATTTTTACAGCTCCTTTTTTCAATCATCCAGTTTTCAATATCTTTCCAAAAGCTGAACACCAAACCTGCAGACGATGTTCAAACAAAGATCTTGGCCGTGTCTTATACACCAAGGAATTGTGGACCTGCTCCAAGAGCTCCACGTCTCCCCTGTCTTGAGGAGCCAAGAACTGGGCACAGTGCTCCATGTGACACAGGGCTCAGCAGAGAGTCAGTCACCTCCCTGACCTGTTGGCAGTGCTCTTCCTAAGGCATCCTGAAGAACCATTGGCCTTCCAGCAGGGAACACTGCTGGCTCAGGGAAGGGTTCTTGTCCACCAGGACCCCCAGCTCCTTCTCCTCAGCTCTGTTTCTCAGCAGGGCATCCCCCAGACTGTGAATGGGCTCATTGCTCCCCACCTGCAGGACCTGCACTGAACTTCAGACAGTCCAGCTTTGCTGACCTCCAGGCACTTCTTCTCTACCCTTCCCTCCAGAGGTTGTTCTGAAGGGTTCACAGCACTCAGGGGCAAAGAGCAGCACCCTTGTGGAGATGCCAGAGAATATACCCAGGATCTCATGTTGAAAGAAGGGGTTTTTTGGATTTGAAAAAACACAGCCAGTTTTTTTCTATCTGAAAAAGGCTTATGATTCCCTAAAAGATCCCATGGTGAAAGAATGAACATTAATGAACATGTTTCTAAAAAAACCTAGAAACTTTAAAAGTAAACCAAAACAATGAATGAAAGATACAGAAATCTAATCCTAATCTGAAAATATACAAAGAAGTATTTTTTATCTCCCCATTACACTTTCCAGAGGGATGATTGGGCTAACTAAAGTGGGAATATTCATCTGGGCTCCACGGTTTTGCCCCTATTTTAAAATCCCTCTCTGTGTTAAGATGGCACCATACTCTAGGGTCCTGTGGATCTTTGGTTTGGTAGGATCCTGAGTAATCTGGTGCAGGGTGAGTAACTCAGAGCATCCCAGCCCTACTTTTTGCACAGACAGCACGTGGGGACGAGCATGAATGCAGCAGACACAGAAATCTATGACTTCTGAGCCTGCCAAAGCCCGAGAAAGAGTTAATCCAGCAAATAGGATAAAGGGCGCTTCTGGACATAATTTACTTGGATTTTTTTAAAGGCTTTTTGGTGGAGTTCCTCACAGGAGACTCTTAAGGAAAATAAATATCTGCGGGGTAAGGGGCAGCATCCTGTTGTGGGTCAAAAACTGCTCAAGCAATGGGATACAAAGGGTAGGAGTGAATAAATGATCCTTGGAGCAGGGGGAGGTTAAATGGGAAAGACTCAAGGGACTAGCTTTGGGAGGGGCATGACTGAAAATATATATTAATGGTTTGGAGAAGCAAGAGGACAGAGCAAGAGGTGAGATCTATCCAGGTGGCATCACACTGTGTAGGGTTTTATTTGTTAATAGAAGAAGGAAAGAAATTGATGAAAGGACAGAACTATGAGGGATTGTGAGAAGCCCTTAAAAGATTTTATCAAACTGGGAGATGAATAAGCTGGAGGATTGTGAGATAAATGCAAAACTGGGCAGTCATGGAAGCCTGTCTGTGCTTCACAAGGGCTCTGCAGGGGTGGGCTAGAGCTTAGCAGAGTCCTTTTAGGGGAGAACAAGCCTACTGACATGGCATCAGGCAAAAGGAAGTAACCAGCAGCTGCTAGAGCTGAGAAAAGACAAGTTAAAAGCAATCCCCCAGAATGAAATTCCCAAGCTGGTAGGCAAAGATCTTAACCCATTTCCAGGAATGAGTCTCTCATCATTGTGTCACCAGGGGTGGGAGTGAAAAGAGGAAGTGAAACATCTGGAGGTGTAAAAAAATGCAGCTGTAAAAAATATTCCTGCCATTCTGCATCCCTCGCAAGGCTGTGAGATGAGCAACTGTGAGAAAACCATGGGTGTTGGGTCCCTTGTGTCACCACAGGCATGAGAGTTCAATAAGGGGTATGATGGTGAGCACAGTTCTGCCCCCAGCTTGCACAGATCATGGGGAAAGTGGTCTGAGACTGGACTCATGAAACCCCTAGACATCTCAGAGCATCTGCTCTGGGACAAAGGAGAACTGTAACACTCCTTTTGCTGGAATCACAGAGATATCCAGCGATTACAGCAGTTTATTGTTCAAGGGGCTTTGATGGAGCTGGTGAGGTGACCCTGGTGGCCTGAACACCATGGTAACGCTCAGAGCCTGAAACAGGAGTCTTATGGCTGGTGAGGAAGAAGGTTGCAGAGTGAGAATACAATTAGATAACTTGGAGGATTTATCATCAGGAGGCTTTAAATGGTGTGCATGGTGTTGTCTCCTGGCCCTGGTACCTCCCCTGGCCCCGGTGGTTCCTAGCAAAGTCCAAGGGCTGGCATGCTTGGGCTGGCATTTTGCATGACAGTGCTGCTGTGTGTTCTGTCCTCATGCCAGGGGGCCAGCCTGCCCTGCCAGCAAACTGGAGACCCTTCTGCTAGGGGGAATTGTTCCTGTGTTGACCAGAGAATGCCCACAAAGTCCAAGAATCTTCTGACTGAAAGGCACAGAGCAATAGCTTTGAAGCTTGCAGCAGCATGAAATCCAGGGCTGCACTGGAATTTTATCCACAAATAGGGCCAATGAAATAAAAATATTCCTGAACTAAATTTTTCATTGTTTCACATTTTGGGTTCTGCACCACTGGTGACAGTAGCTGCACCTTGTTGGTGGCACCTTACTGGCAGAAAACCAGTATTTGCTTGTGAGTGCCCAAACTCTTGTGAGCATGCACTGCCTTTTCCTGAGCCTTCTGTCAGGTATGCTTTCTGCTGCCATTCCTCGAGCACATTTTGCAATTAGCTCAAGTATGTGCTGAGAGGAGCCAGCAAACAGGTTCCCTGTTGCTATCTAGGCTGAAGATCTGAGGTGCCTGTGCTGTCTCAAGCCTGGAGCCTGATTTCCAGCCAGCACATCACAAGCAGCAAACAACAGTCTCACCATGGCCTTCCAGGCTGCTCTCCATCTGCAGGCATGGCTATCAATACTTGCTCTCTCAAAATTAGTTCAAAGCATGCAGTTAGAGAGCCCCTCAGACCATGTCACTCTTCACCACCAGACACACCGGGATTCAGTTGCTGTTGTAGCTGAGCTTTGAAATAAAACCCCTCAATGCAGTGAGTTTCCAGCTGGCAAATGGCTGCCTCTGGGCAACACAGAAACCTTTTAATTCAAGTGTATGTGTGATTGCTGTAGCATCTCAGCATTTGGCAGTATTTATGCCCACAACGCCCTTGAAAGGTGGACAAGTGTGGCCGAGCTCCTTTTAACGATGGGGAATTCAGCCCCCCTTGAACCCAAAACTGCTTTGCTCACAGGCATCAACAAAACTCCTGGTGGAGGAGACTTGAAAGCAAGCCTTACCCTTTTTTGCGTCTTAAACTCGTCTTCACCTGAACGCTTCACTGGATTTAAAGTTTTTTGATTCTGCTGATAATAAAAAAAAAGTATTCCATCTGCTGCTCCATCAGAAAACATGGAAGTCACCCTTGCATTTTGCCTCTTGCCTATTTTGCCCATGACAAAATCCAGCCAGAATGGAGGATGAGGAGCATTTTCACCTGCCCACAGCATGAGCATGTTGGCAATCAATTTTAGGCAGGTAGTTCATATCCTCAGTGACACACAGAGTTCCCCTTTCAACAGTTTTCCTGCTGTATTGCAGCTCCTTTAACAAGTTGCACAAGTTTTATTCTTTATCCTCAGAAATCCTTCACGGTGCCCTTAGAAGAAACCATTTCTTCCATGACACACTGCTGTCAGGAGTGGCTTTCCAGGTTTAGCTGCATGATGTGATAACTGAAAACAAGCAGAAACAAGATTATTGAAGCCATAGCCCCCACTCTTCAAGTGTGCTGTCAGGAACTGGGGCTTTCCAAACTACTTTGTCTGCCAAGTCTCCTGATTTCAGGAGTCTGCACAAATTCTGATGGGTTTTTTGACCTTTAACACCCAGGCTCAGCCCCCACAGTCTCTCATGTTGTACTGACCTTTTGGCCGTGGTAGAGATGCTTTAAAACACTGACAGAAATTCAGAAATCCTGGGGCCAGATGGGAACTTTTGGATATGTTCTTCAAACCGGCAGTATAACACGTACAACAGAGTTTCATCCAATTATGCCAGCACGGAGCCTAGGAACATGTGATCATTGCAGCTGGTTGAAAAAATACTAATTACTTTTCAGAGGATATACACATTATATATCAAATATATATGCTAACATATGCAAATTTTCTTGCGTGCAAAAAATAAAAGTCTAGGGGGGTTCAGGATGTTTTTGCTGTCAGTATGCCTGTCAGTTTGGAGCATTAACAAAATGTTCCTGAAATAAAAGACATCTTTTCCTTCCTGGTGAAATTCCTGAAAACAGTGTCTAAGAAAAGTCTCATTTCGTTTAAAAAAAGAAAATGTGAACCAACTCCAGCTGCTTTTCTACTCTGTGACCTTGAGGGAGCAGTTCATGTGTCTGGTGGAGGTTTCCAGTCCCTGAGGATATGTCCAGGAGATCCCACCTGGCCTTTCAAGGGTGCAAGGGGCTGCCCTCTGTTGTATCCACCAGCCCTGTGCAGATGTTTAGGGTCCTTTGGGGTGTCCCCAAGGGCACCAGAGGCTGTGCTTTTCTCTACAATAAGACATTTATACACATTACAACAGAAAATACAGAGCAGTTGGGGAGCTGTACTCTACAGAGAGACTTGCTGATGAATGCCCCCATCCCGGGCTCACAAATAAACTGGAGACAGTAATTTTAATTCCTGTGGCACCTTCCCATCCCCAGCCACCCTGCTCCCCACAAGTCATCGGGATGACAGTCTCTGCATGAGCCGCATCAGCATTTAGCTGGTCTCAGCCCATCGCAGCCTCCAAGGGAGCACATTTGCACAGAACCTGCTTTTCCTCCCCGGGCAGCCAGGGGACAGGGCGCTGCAGGGTGCCACCCTCCCTCCTAAAACTGCTGCACAACAGGGCTGGCAGATGACTGCGGTTCCAAGCACAGGCAGGGAAGCAGGCATCTCCAGCATTTCCTACCCCTCTTGGTGCAGCAGGATGGTTCCACCCTTTCCCTGAGCATGAAGCACCCAACAGAGTCCTTGCCTACCTTTGTGACCCTTTTTTCCCCAAACCTCTGGAAGATGTGAGAGCCTCCCATCCAATCCAGTCTCAACCCGTGACCTTAATACAAATTTTTTGAGACTAAGGGCATAACAGGAAAGAAGCTGGGAACTGAGCCATGCCATAAGGACAAGTGACTTGTCAGGTTATTGCAGTTCTGTCTTGTCCTTTACACAGGGAACAGTCCCTGGATAATGAGGCAGGGCTGCCAGCATGTGTATTGGAGAGACCCTGGAGAGGTGCTGGGAACAGGGTGGCTTGCCACCAACACTCTCCAGAGGGCAAGAGGAGGAGTCATTCACTATGGAGAACATGATGGAAAGCCCAGGACAAATGTGACCCATCTCCCGTGGAGCTGACATCCTTGGGAGGGCCTGTGTCCCAAATGACTGATAACACCCCCATGATGTGTGAGTCTGAGTCCTTGGCTCAGTCATCAGCATCCAGGAGAAGCATCACACTCACAGTGTTAGGTCTCCCCTGCAGTATGAAATGGGGCAGGAGGGCTGGAAAATTTTGCTGCTGGCGCTCCTTCAACCTGTCTTTGTTAGGAAACCTAGAGCACCATCTCAGCAGAGCAGCAGGTCAACATTCCCCAGCCTAAATCTGCAAACACCAAAGGCTGCAATGGTACAGTGGTGTGGCCAGAGATGGGAGTCTGCAGAGTGCCTCAGATGTCTGAATGACAAGTCAGGGTGGTGGCATTTTGACTGTAACTGAGGGGCTCAGGGCCATGCTTGGCATTGTTTGCATCTCTTACCTCAAGCCAGAAAAGAGTTAGCTCTCCCATGCAGAGCACAAAGTCTTTCTCTTTTCTTTCTAACCTCCTACTCAGACAAGTATCTTCTGGATTCTCTCCCTGGCTGCACAGCTTTGTCACTTCACTTCAAGCCACCAGGAGGACTGATTTCTGATTTACAGTCAGCTGTACCTCAAAGAGTCCTGGAGTAGGGGTAAGGTCCTGAAAAAATGTCCTCTCCCAGCTGGACCCTGGCATAGTCTTTCCTCCACCAGGCATCCAGCGAGATGCTTTCAGGGAGGGGTGCACTGTGATGTTTGCAGAGGGCTCAAGGTCATGAATGGATGTGGCCCTTCACAGGAGAGGTGATGACACCTGACTCTACCTAAACTTCTCTGATCCTCCCCCTAACACACAGAACACCTCCCTACTTTCAGGACCACAGGGATTTTTTGTACATTGAGGTTTTCTGGGCTCCATCTTGCATGTGCAATATCCTAGTGGTGAAGCAGAGCATTCAGAGAGCTCCTTATTCCATGTCATATTTTCTGAGTTTTAAACACCTGGAGATTGCCTTCAGTGTTGCAGTGCTCACATCTCAGTGAGTCCCACAGCCCACATGCTCCGAAAAATGTGGGCTTCAATGTATCACACTGACTACTTCCTGGAAAGTGTCTGGCCAGGAATACATATCATCATGGACATAGTGACACTTCTCATTGCAGATCCCCAGAAACACCTTTTCTACAGCAAATTATTTTTTTCCTGGCTTGCAATGCTGCTGGATGACATTATTTTGATTAATAACTTATTCTACCATGCTGGAGCCTATGGGTCACAGACTCCTCCAGTGGAGAGAGGCTCACAGCTGATGGCAGGTGTCAGCAGACAGCGAAACAGTGTAAATGAAGTCATCAAAGATTAAGAAAGAGGAGAAGCAGACTGCAAGAGAAGGAAATTTTTTTTAATAGTAGGCAGGTTTGAGGGGAGGAAAGAGGTAAGCAGGGCAAACTCCATGCTGAAGTATTAGAGCCTGTTCCCTTAACACCCAGCTGCTGCATGACTTCAGCTTCAGCAGCTCACAGCTGAACAATTACATCATGTTCTGCTCCCATTTGGACTTACTGGGGGTGGTTTACCCTCATTGCTTCTTTTCACATCTCTGGTACCTCTTATCCACCCACCCTTCACCACCCAGTGCTGGGCTTTGCCAGGCAGTAAGAGCTCACAAGGTCCAATTTTGAAACCTTGGTGGGTCCTCTCCACTCTGCCCCTGGCCACTTTACCTCCCAGTTGGGGACGGGGAGCTGTGGGAGTTGAACTAGCCCACTAATCCCCTTCTCACCCAGCAAGCTGCTCCACTCTGCTCATGCCTCAGCTTCCCTCAGAGCATCCTCACCACAAGGCAGCAAGGCTGGCCCAGCCCATCTTTGCAAACTGCTTTCCAGTCCCCGGGGAGAATGGCAAAGTATGATTAATATGACTATTTATTTTGCAGGCATGCAGGAGGTAAAGGTGGAAGTGCTGAGACATATATTTGATTTGGCAAATTAACACATCATAAGACATAACCATAAAAAATGCACAGCCTCCCAACATTGCTTCACTACTTCCCCCCCCTCCCCATCCTTGCTGAATGAGCTGTAATGAGAGAGTAAGGTGAGAGAGCTGTCAAGATAATCTTTCCTGTTACACTCCATGTAGTTGCAGGGATGGAAGTTGCAAAAAGAACACATTTTGCAATCTTCAGGCTAGACCTCCCCATTAGTGAGAAAGGCTGCACAGCCCTGCTGCTTTTAGGCGCTTGCTCCGCGTAATGAGTGCCACCCACTGAGGAGCGAAGTGTTCTCCATCCCTCTGCTTTCCGTGGTGAGATCACCCTGTCCAGCAGAGACGTGCAGAAGGAAGAAGGCAGTGCAAGGCATCATCTACCTCCTAAGCAAGGCTTCTCCTCAGAGTTCCTCTCCCAGGCAAGCACAGTGGACTAGATCAGCAGTTCATGGAAACTGTGGGGCAGATTTGGCAGAACTCTTCTTCCCAGGGGTCTGGTGCTCTCTTGCTTGCCACTGTCATTTGGTGGGACGGTAATGAGACGTTTCAGTGCGTCATTACAAGTGCACACTCATGTCCTGGCTGAATAGCCCAGAGGTGCCAAGGGTCAACAATGCCAGGGGCAGGTCCCACCTCCCCAGAGCTGGACACAAAATCTGGGCACTCCAGCCAGAGCCAACCACCTCCACCTCCCTTTCCTAGGCATGGAAGCCTTCCTTGAGCTCTCTGCTGTAGGGTGAGGTTGATCATGACACATGAGGACTTTATTTCTCTCCACGATGAGAAGCTGAACTGACTGATGTCAGATCAAGTTTCAACACTTACACAGTGGACTTGCAGCATTGGTGCCTGGAGCAGGGGTCATCATTGCCAAAACCAGGATTGGTAGGCCCATGTCTGGGTCATCATTGCCAAAACCAGCCTGGTAGGCCCATGTCTGGGACAGGTTGTCATGAGGTCTATTACAGCCAGGAGGAGAAACAGGCAAGTGGCAGGTCTGGCACCATGCCCTGGGATTAAATTTTTTAGTTTCAACCACAAATACAATGACTTATTCTCTGCACCACCAAGACTGACATGATCTCTGGAGAAGCTTCCCACCCTGATGTGGTCATCAGCCAGCTGAGTCTGTCAGGGAGATGCTGGAACAGGACAAAAGTGGGCAAGAGCCAATGGTGGACTGGGGAAAAGGGGCGAAAATGTCCAAACCTGACCTGTGATTTCAGACCATGGTTATCACTTGTGACACCACTGCCTGGCTTCTCATGTGTTTCGAGGCAGGATGCAGCTGTGTCTATACATTCAGGAGCTCAGCTGGCTCTTGCAGGTAACAGTCTGGCTTCTCACACTCACCTCACAGCTTGGGACCAGTGAGAACTGCCTTCTGCCATTCCAAGTTTTCCAGGCACTGGTCAGAGCTGCATGAGCAGCTCTTTTCCTCAAAACCAATATGGCATAGGTTGAAATAAAATGTCAGTTTAATTCTGAATCAAGGGGTTTGTCATTCACAGGCTTGCTAATAACCCTGACACATTTCAAGGCAGAGCTGGATGCTTTTCCCTGGGATATTCTCCGCCGAAGAATATCCTCCTGATGCTGGCAAGTGGGAAGCAGCCACTATTCCTCACAGACCTGGGAACACACAGGTGTCCAGAGGCCTATGTGGCTTTGTCACCTATACAGGATTTTTCCATGAGATGATGGGAGGATGTCTCCTTACCTGAGCAGGGCAATGGCAGATGTTATGTCCTTAGTGCTTAATTCCCAGGAAGAGACATCCACCAGAGCTTCAAACGTGGTTGATGGCACAGTCAGTGCTGAAGAAGGTAAGGCCAGCTGGGATCCTGAGAAAATACAACTTTATTTCTACCCAGCCACACCAGGCTCAGGCAACCCAAAACTAGGGAGAGCTCCCATCCCTGAGCAAGCTGGGGATTGACCCTGGAGCATGCAAAGGGGAAGCAACATTAATAAGAGTGAAACCTAAAGACTGTCTGAAAACACATGTGCTGCTGCCAGTAAGGAGGGGAAGTATTTTTAATTCAGTTGAGGCTTTCTCTGGCTCAGGGTGACCTTTAGAGAACTCACATCCCAGTTCACACTTTCCCGCAGAGCTGGCAATGCAGCCAGCTCTCCATTCTCGTCATGACTTCTTTCTTTTCTTCCTTTTTTTTTTCCTTTCTTTTTCAGCTGAAATATTTATGCAGGTTTTTAGGGGTGTAGCTTTCATCACTCCAACCAAGAGGAAACGGTCATATCACAAAGCAGGTTACAGTATACGGCCCTGGGGATAGCAAGGCCTTTGGTAACACTTCTTCCCATGGCCTTTCTCCTAAGTAACCTAAGAGCAGGAAGGTTTATGAAGCTGATCCCATCAGACCCCACGGAGAGACTTAGCCTAAACATCTGAAGGATGAGAGTCACAGAGAAGAGGGAGTAGAGGGAGAGGGTTTGTAGCAACAGCTTGAAATAGGAGGGAATATTAGGAGAAGAACATAAAGGAAGTCAGAGAAATAACACCATCTCATTTACCATTCAAGCACGCAGTGTTTGTCATATCGAAATAAAAACAGTGGGGAATGATTCCCCTCGGATACCTCCTTATCTGACTATATTAATGCAAGATAGACCCTTGTGTTCATGCAGGCAGTAACACAGACACTTGTGCAGACACATGCACACACACACAGAGGATTGGTTTGAAAATGGGAAGGGAGGAAGGCAAGAAATCTTTAATCTTCACTTTCAGAGCAGTAAGCAAGTGCATCATCACCTCTGTGCTGCCCACAAAAGCAGACACCATCCATTTCCCCACTGCTCTACCTGGCAGGGAGGAGCTGCCTCACTGCATATCCATACAGCAGCGTGAAAGAAGGAAAAGTACCACGTACAGTAGTGGCAAGAGAAATCTAGTGCAGAGCTGGTCTTCAGTTTGCCTGATGTCCTGGCAGAGCCCACAAGGATGCCAGAGGAACCACAAGCCCCAGGACACCAAAGCCACTGTGCCCCTGCTCAGCCAGCCCTGAGCAGGACCCACAGCTTTCTGCAGGGTTCAGCTGTGCCATGGGCTTGGCTCTGAGCATCTTTTCTGCATCCATTGAGGTTTTCCCTTCTTTACTACCAGGATACCCACTGGTTTACACTAATCCTGTGAGCTTTGTCCAGCCTCCTGCTGGCTCAGCCTAAGGCTTCTCCAAGCTTCTGGCAATCCTGTCCCATCTCACTCCTTTCTGAAAACTGGGGAGAAGAACATATGTTCCCCACAGCTTATAAAAATGTGGTCCTGAAAAAATCCTGTTGGCCAAGGTCATCTCTTCGGAGCATTTAGAGATCAATGCTGAGCCCTGCTGCTGATTTCATCCACTGCAAACATATAACTACCGGAAATCTTGATGCTGCAGTGCTGGAAAGCAATGTTTCAAACACAATCTTTTAAGAAGCAACAGAGACCAAGCAAACAGGTGCCCTGTGAGCTTGACAAAAACTCAAATCCTCTTCAGGGGGAAATTAGCAAGCACTGCTGCTGCCTGGATCCAATTTATTAAGGTCCCAGAGAAAGCAGCCATGAAGAAAAGAGATAAACAATCTTCAGAGAGAACAATTGCAGATCAGTTGTGACATAATCAGGAGACCAGTTTCTCAAGGATGGAGAAAGGGGATGCCAGGCCTTTCTCTCATTAATCAGAATTAAAAGCCAGAAATATGCTGTCTATCTCTGCTCTACAGCAGTGCTGCAATTGATGGCTAATTGTTCTCTTTGAAGATTATTTATCTCTTTCCCTCAGGATCGTTCCTTCCTCCCCTCTCTGTTTCTTCCCATAAAAAAGAATGACCCTAAAGTGTCTTAAAAGGAGAATTTGCAGAATGAGAGATGCTTTGCAGTGTCATTACGAGCTCACAAGCAGCTGGATGGGGAAAGGAACTACCCATTATGGCCACAGTTTTGTCTGTTTAGTGGGAAAGGGCAGATTGTAGCTTTAAGAGAAGCGTCAGAGAATTGATATATGAGAAATCAAGCCGAATTTCCTTCTCCCTGGCTCTCAGTGCTCTTGGGTTAGGCACCATGTGATGTATGAAGCAATATTTGGAGCCCTGGGAGACCTAATCTGGTAATGCTGGTAACTGCAGGGTCCTTCAAAGATCTCCTAAACCCTCTTTCTTCTCAGCAATTTAAGCACAGTTGAGTCAAAGACAGAAACTGAAGTATCTATGTGCATTTGAGGGTCATCTTATTTTTTATTTAGAGCTTTATCATATTATGAAATTCTTATTTTGTCTGAAGTAGGTTACTAGAGCCAACCCAGCAACCCAGGAATGCCAGCCAGAAAGTTTTGAACCACATTTAAACCCTTTGCCCAGCAAGCAGCACGAATGGGAAGATGCCAGGAATGAGATCAGGGATACTGCTTTTGGGAGGTGGTTTGTAGCTGGAAGGGCAAACATCTGCCTACCAGAGCAGTCTCCACACCCTTGGTGCTGCACAGAGAGTGCATGGGTGACCAAGTGTCACAGCTGTCCCCTGGGAGACTGGGAATCACACCTGCATGTCTGTGTGATACATGGGAGAAGAGGGACTGTGCTGAGAAAGAACGTGGCAAAACCCTCCCTGCCTGCCTGGCTGGGGGGAGAGGAGGGAGCCCCTAGGGGCAGCTGTTCTGCCCTGTCCTGGATAAGAAGAGCTTGGCTCTCCTTAATTCTCCTGGCACAGCTCACTTCCAAACACAGGTCTGATGGCCACCAAGCTGTTCCCAGCTCACTGTGCCTGGGATGAGCCCCAGCATGCTGCACTAAACCTCTTCTGGTGCCCAATGCACTCAGACACCATGTTTTGACTGTTTCTTTGTTTCTGTGTTTTTTTCCTAGGTCTGGAGTGGGGCATTTCTGCCCTTTTCTTTGCCAGACTGTGCTTGCTTTTGCCTCCCAGCCTGAACAGGCATGAGCACTGGATGCAAATGGGTCTGTGTGGCAGAACATCATTTTGCTGCCCTGGCAAGCAGCAGCAAGGGCACCCCTGGCCATTGCATGGAGCATAGCCAGTCCCCAGGGGAAGAGATCTATTTCCCTGTGGAAAGGCTCAGCCTGATAGCTGAAAATGTGCTCTGAAACCCTGAGAGAAGCATTGCAGGGGGAAATCAGCCTGGTATGTGTCACCTAACTCAGCTCACCACCTAACTCTTACCTCACCATGAGTCAGAGGGAGGGACCCCAACCTGTCATGGGAAGGGAAGAATGCAGTGAAGGGAAGAAACGTCCATTGTCTTCAGAGACGTTTCTTTTCTTCTTCGTGTCAAATGGAGATCATCAACCCCCTGGAAGGATTGGCAAGACAAGATCTGTTACTGGATGGAGGTGTGGGGGCCCTGGACTAGAAGCAGCTAGAGAAAGATAAAGATTGATAATTATTATTGCAGAATAAATTCCCAGCTATGGAATCAGCACATCTCATTAGACTTTAAAACTGAGCAACCTGGAAAGGTGAACACACCTGGAAGAAGCCAGCTACAAGCAAGGACCTCCCCATCCCACTTTCTCACAGTTTCACCTTTCCAGCTTCAACATCCACAGGCTGAGGAAAGTTTCCTGGGCTAAAAGAAATGGCTCAGCTCTGGACAGACACAAAACTTGCTGCCATCTCTTGGAAATATCTGTTCTCCTGTTGTGTTGCTAACTGGAGCCTGTAAAAGTGTCCACACTCAGGCTCTCCCTCTCTGTAGCTACATACAGAAGTGCTGGTTTGCAGGATGTGACACTTTAAGAAAGGACCTTGATCCTTCACTACGAGCTCAGAGTCCCGCTTGCTCTCTGCAGTTGGAAAAATATTTTAACCTGATTTCACCACTTGCTGTTTCCTGTGAAGATTCAGAAAGGAAAACACACTTAAAAGACTTCTTCCACTTCAGTTTCTCAACTTGAAATGGCCATTAATTTTCTTTTTACTTGCAAATGACATTGTCCTTCACTTCAGGGGGAAAAAAAAGAAGATTTAAAACAAAATATGTAATGGTAATGAACTGATTTTGATTAAATTCTTGATGGAAAAATTCAACAGGTCCTTGATTAGACTTTTAATGAAAATCAGTGATGCAAAGTAGCCAACAGCACAGAAGTCAGAGCACTCAGGGTAGGCAAGAGGGAATCAGCCTGGCTGAGACTCATTTCATCCCTCCTGCACCAAGAAGTGGTCGTTGGCTGTTGGCCAGTCTTGAGCACTGCTCTTTTTATTTCTTTTCCCACAACCTATAAATACATTTAAAATAAAATTAAGAAACTTGGTTTCATTCCAGTTCAAGAGAAAAAAAAAAAAAAAAAAGAAGAAGATGAAAAAATAAGCAAAGAAAAAAAAGGCAGACTTTTAACAAATTTATTTTCCCTGTAAAATAAAACCATTGTTTTCCAGCTTCACTGATAGAGCAGGTGTCATGGTACGTGTGACTTGGTGGAAAGGCATGTCAGCTTTGTTGCATGTTTGAGGTGTGCAAAAATCTACCCTATAACACCATCCAAATTGTTTCGTACCAGCAAATATTTGTCTTCTGCATAGCAGTAAAAGGGATTGTTCTGTAGTTCTCTGTGCTGGGGTCATTCGAGTCCTGGTACAACAAATACTGCTTCTAATAAGACAGAACAGTGCTTGATCTCTGGCTAAAGGCAATCAAAATCCATTTGGCATGGTAAGTCCAGAGAGGGAGGAGGAGAACAAGAATTCAGTGAACAAAAGGAACCACAGCAGCAGGAGGATCTTAGAGAACAAAAGCAGGTGAGAGCTCTCCAAGGGTGCTGTGAGGGAAGCACCAAAAACCACACAAAATCTCCACAAGAATTTCCTTTACACGTGCTCTGGCTCAGGCTGAGTGACCTCCCGGTGCCTGCAGGGGAGGCAGAAGGGCAAGTTGTCCTCTGGTGTTTCATTCCCCAGGTGAAGAGCAGCCCTTCCCTGTGAACTGTTCTCTCAGAGGTCATTGCGTGGAGATAAAAGCACCTGGACTGCACACAAACTTCAAGCTGGAGGCTCCTACTGGGTCCAGTGACTGTGGGCACTCGAGCCCTCCTGCTCCAGGGGATCACTGAAGCGGTGCCTCAAAATACAAGTGATTCCAGCTGGCAGGATCATTGCAGGTCCAGGCACTGCATGCATCCATCAACAGCCCTGCAGCAGCTGGGAGTATTCGAGAAATGCCTGGTTGAGGAAGGTGAGTTGTGATGTCCCTGTAAACCTCATTGTGCTGAACAACCAAATGAGCAAAGACAAAAGGCTCCTGTGTGGCAGGGAAGACACAAGAGAGGCAGGAGTGCTGATGGACACAGCAGCTTGTCACACCTCTGTGGAGGGATGAGCTGTGGGGAAAATGATATTGAGCCTTTAAACACACACATTTCTGGCGTGTGTGAGCATGAGTTGGTTCTGCCTGTTGCAGGGCGTGCACACAAAGCTCAGGTTTGGGGAGCAAATGCAGCTGCAGGGATAACCCTTTTGCAGACACCACCACGCTGTTTCCTCTTCCTGGCTGCTGGCACTGCCAGGCTGCAAACCAGAGCCACAAACCCAGTTCTCTCCAGTGACTACAGAGACCAGAGATGGGCTTTGTCTCTGTCCTGTAACACAAATGTGACACTTATGCTTTTACCTTCTGCAAAATGAGTGTTTTACACAATCTCCCCTGTGTATGCAAGGGAATAGAGCTGGACACAGTGTCTGGCAGGCTTCAGGTGCCAGTTCACTTCAGTCACACAGGTCCTCCATCAGGCTCTTCCCTGTGGTCCCGTGACTGTCTACCCGGTGATAAATCACTCTGCACAGGGAGCTCAGGTGGAGAAAGGCAATAGAAGCTGCCAAAGGGCAGCAAAGTGAGAAAAGAGCCATTCTCCATACAAATGTCCGTTGTACCACAGTTAAAGGGGAAACAACATGCCACATCAAAGAGGTGAAATTAAAAATATAGCAAATATGTCCCTCCACTCTGCAGCTATCACCTAGGAGTTATGACACTCTTTCATTGCTAGAAAACAGCAGTAAAGGAGCCAGACATTTATTTTGCAGCTTGGCTCTGCTCCTTGAGCAATAAATGCTGCTGGGTCTAATGCACAATGTGGAGCCAGGTCTGCAAACACACCGTGCCTCTGCAGGACCAGGGCTGAACACTGCAAGGTGGTCCTGGGATGCTGATGCTCCTAAGTACCTGGAAGAGCCCTGATGGAGGACAACAGGGAGAGAGAGATGAAATTAATGTATCAGTGCAGGGCTGCAGTGATGATGAGATGTCTGTACCACTGCGGTAGCTGCTTTCTAGGGAGTAGAGAGGACAAAACAGGGCTGTGATGATTTTATAGCTGAGGACCAGTGGGATCACTGAGGTGTACCACTGCCCCATTTGTTTGTGGAGAAACTGGAACATGACCAGGAGGTCTTCACATCCCCCTTCAGCCCACATAGCCACCCTGCCCCCAGCTGGGAGCTGTCCATGTGGAACAGAGTTGGGTGCAACGCAGACACATGGAGCATAGGGAGATAGAAGGTTCTATCAGGCTTTTGGCTTTGTTCTGCTCCTGGCATGTCAACCCTTTGCAGCTGCTCCTTGGTGAGGATGAAGAGACTTTCCCACCTGAGGAGACTTCAGAGTGAACTGCAAAACATGACTGGTGGGACCCGTCCTTGTCCTCTGATGGCAGTGACACAGAAGGTCTTTGCAGGAGCTGGGGACTCTCAGTACTCTTTGTGTTTGCTCAGGGCTGACATGCCTCCAGCAGGGACAAGGCTGGACAGAGCCAGTCACAGGGCAAAGCCCAGGCTGCCTGAGCTATGTATCAGGACTCTAAATAACCACAGTCGTCTGTTTATTCTCATTTCTCTTCCCATAGTTACATGAGGGGCCCAGTGCAAATTTTCCAAGCTCTGAGTGAAAAAAAAAAAGAAAAAAAAAACACTATCTGTCTGAAAACACTTCACTTTGAGAGAGGCAATACAACTTCTTGTGGGAATGTCAGCCAGGTCTGAAACCATCCAGCAGGTCAGGACAAAGGTAAGAAGGCAGCAGACCTCTTGCAGGGAAGCCAGGCCACTTCCTTCAGGAATGCCTTTAGGAAGACAAGCTCCACGGGCAGTTGTGCTCACCTCTGGCACCAGGATCTACATAACAGCCTGCCGAAAAGATACAGTGGTGTCCCACAGGGCTGGGGAGCAGAGCTGCAGGGAGAGAGGGGTAAAAACACAAACCAGCACAACCTCCTACCCTCCCTCCACAAGTAAACTGCCCCAGAATAAACTTAGATATCAACCAGGTAAGATTGTAATGTCTTAGCAACCTGTAAGGGATAACTAGGATGAAATAAATTCTCTTGGTTTGAAATGCCTCGAAGTTGCATTTCATAGCCTGCCCACTAAATGCCTACAGCTGGGGTTTATCGCACTTGCACAGATCTTCTGGTGTGACTCCAGCTGGATGCTGCACCCTGGGCACCTTCCAGTTCATTAGCTAACATCTGTCTGACATGCTGCTTGTTTTCTCACCCTCATGCAACAGGGACAAGCCTGCTAAGGAAGACTTTTGATCACTGCATTGTTTTGGGTGCTGGGTCACTCTTCTTTTGCCACTCTCCTTCCTCTCACAGTCATCTGGGCCCCATCTGAATCATGCCCCAAACTCTGTCTGGGGACTCAGTCTTGCAGGAGTCTGATTGCAGCTTCCCATGGATCAGCCAGGCTGCGGTGAATGTTGGCACACAAGCTCCCATCCCTGGATGAACACATCACCAGGGCATCCCACGCACACCTCTGCCCACACAGACTGAGCTGGGCTGTACAATTCACCATGGCTCATCTTGGAATGGGTGTGGCTCTGAGTCCGAGTTTGGGTCTGGCTGGAGCAGACTTCCTGCTCCCTTCTCTGTGGCCAAAAGCAAACAGTCTGTGTGCTGCCTGCATCTCTACATCCTGACAGCACTCCCACCAGAGAGCTGTTTGCAACCAACATAGGCATTTTGGGTGCCTTGGCTGAGCTGTGCTTCCTGCTCCCTTCTCTTTTTGCTCCCTGCTGGAGCTGCCCTTGCCACACAGCCTCTCGTTGCCTGCTTCAGGGCTGCTTCCACAGCTACACAGCAGCACAGGGGTTGCATGTGAAGTAATACCCGCATTCTCCTCTTAATCTGACAGCAGGATAAGGAGGAAAACAGAAGTCCAGGTGGTAGATTGGCCTGTGGGTCCATTGGAGATAGTGATAGAGATGACACATTCCAGGCTGGTTTGATTTTGAACCAGACCACACAACCCCTACCCCAACCACAGGGTAAGTTCATCTTCTCCAACTCCGTATCCAACCTGGCTGCACACCCACTGGTGCCTCAGGAAGCTACAGGAACAACACCAAAGTGATCCTTCGTCTAACTACAGTGACCAGGCAAGTGCTAGACATGGGCTTGTCTTCTGGGAACCTCCAGGGGCCTGGCATCCTCTGCAGCTTTCTCCTCTGCTCCCCAGCTGGCACCTGTCCTGATTCACATGCCCAGAAATTCATGGTACACTGATAACCCAACACAAACACAGAAATCACAGCATGAAAGGTGGCCCTGAGCACACCAGGCATCTCCTTGGCATTGTTTATAATTACAGAGGCAAACAGCCCTGTGAGCAGAGCTGCCAAGGGCACCCTGGAAGAGCTCCAAGGTCCAGATAGCCAACTGATCTGTTGATGGGGCACAGAAGTGCAGAGATGTGGCTTTTCCCTCCTGTTCTTCTGATTCAATTACTGTGTTTCTGATTTAGCAGGCAGCTGGCTTGGGAGCATTCGCAGCAGTCAGGGCTCTGTGTGCCTGGGAAGCCCTCCCATTGGCACAGAACAAGCCCAGGCATCTTCAGCTGCTTCCTGCTTTGAAAAAGAATTCATCCGTGGTGGAAGCTGGGAGGCAGACCAAGTACAGACATTTTGGCATTGAAGTAGCAGGTACTGCATTGTCCTGAAATGCCTTTTTCTCTTTTGATTTGCTGATGCCAAGCCAAGGGGTTAGAGGGCAGCTCAGACCTGAGAATAATTCTTCATCAACTTTCCGTATCCCTCAGTCTGCTTATTCCTACACCACATAAGTCCAAGTCTGCCAGACTCTCCCACAGCATCAAAATATTTTCCTGCTGTCCAAATTTTCTGTTGTTCCTGATTTTGTTTGTTTGTTTGTTTAATTATCGCTCTGTGGAAAATTTCGAAATGGCAACCGTTCCATCCTTTTTGGGAAAAACAAGCAGATACTGAAATGTTGGGATTCCCCTTGAACAAAAATTCCACATCTCCGTGCTAGAGGTCATTTCCTTGATTCAACTGCAGTAAGAGGGTGTCAGGGAAGGAGGTCCTAAGACACAGCTGCACCCTTGGTGAAGGCTGGGATGAAGATTTCAATGCCCTGGGCATCTTCTGCCCTTATCTCTCAGGAAACAGAACCTACAGCCTGCCAGCACCTCCCACTACAAGGCAGTTGGAATGGTGGATCCATGCAGGTCACTTGCAGAACAGGTCTTGTTTCCAAGTTGCTTCTCCAGAAATCTGATTCTCCCCTGTTTCAGGCGAAGCTTTTCTAACATCTGCCCTCTTTGTGTCCTTTTACTCTTGACTACTTCACCCCAACTGCAATGACCTGCTCTGGCAGAGAGGTTAGAGTAGGTCCCTTCCAGCACCAGCATTCTCTGATTTTGTGATTCTGTGACCTTCTCTGCCTCCTCAATCCCTTCTGGGTTCTGATATCTCTTTTCTGCTTCCCCATCAGGAATTTCTGCTCTTTCCTTGCCCCAGAGCTTTCTTCATTGCCCTGAAGCTGCTCAAGGCTTTGGGAGGATGAAACAGGAAGGGAAGGTGTGACCTTTCCTGGCAAAGCCTGAGATGTGGAAGCACTGTGCCCCTAACAGTGCACTGTGATGGAGCTTTGCTGTTCCACTTTGCTCTCCACAGTGCTCTGACCAGCAACAGAAGAACCAGCAGTGTCCATTCCCATCTGGTGTCACGATTGGTGCACCAGCAGGTTGAGTGCCCAGGTGCTGCTTGCAAACAAGAAAATGAGGCCATGGTCAAGGCTCCTTACAGGAGATGGCACCACAACCCAGCATCTCCTCCAGAACGGCTCTGTTGCCTTTTTTCCCCTCCAACTTCAGTGAGCTCCAGCACACCATCCGGCTTGGATGCCTGCAGGGCTTCTCTTTCTCCAGTCCTTTTCCATCCCTGGACTGTAATTCCCCTCTGCCCTCTCAGGGGTGTTTTTTCCCCCTCTTCTAATCAGTATCACTTAGGGCTGGCTCTGCTGTGGTCTCAGCATGCAGCTGCTGGCCTGCAGCACCATAACTGAGTCCCAGGACTCAGCAGCAGCTCCTCTGAGAAGACAAATCGGTCATTATGCATCTGAACAAATAGATTTCATATTCCAAATGGAGAGATCTGTCAGCAGCTCCATTCCTCTGGGAAGCCATGAATGTCAAGCCATTTAAGAGCCCTTTCCTAATGATGCCCCTGGTGAGCAGCCGTGAAGACGTATAGCCCCAGAGCTCAATGAGGGTTTGCTGGAGACTGTCAGGGTAGAGGGGAAGATTAGGAGGCATTAGCACAGCAGAATGTCTCGTTCAGCACTTCCTCTGGAGTCCTGTACAGCAGAAAAGGAGCACGAGGCATGGGCTCAGATTAATGGCTTTTTCACAAGCCAGCTTTGTCTTCTGACAGAGGAGAAAAATGATTGCACACACACACACACAAGCACGCACACGAATGAGGGGAGATGGGCTGTTCTGCCTGACTTGTACATTTGGTAATGGAGAGCCTGGCTGGAAGGAGAGGGAAAAGATGAAGTAGGGCAATGGGAATGTGATCCCTCTCTGACCTGCCGTGATGCTTATCGACTGCAGACCCTGCAAGGTTCGTCCTGGCACTATTCCCCCTGCAATCCATGGCAAATCCCCTGTAAAAGGCAGCTCTCTGCTGGACTGGGGGAAAATCACAGAGGTTTGGAGTCTCTCTTCCAAGCCAGCAGACTGCAAGAGCTGACTGTGACTCCTAGCAGCAGTGACAGGGTTAGAGAGAGCCAGGAGCTAGCCCTTGCAGCCAGGACTGTCCCCATGGGCAGGAACCAGAGCTCCCTGCTTCCAGACAAAAGGCATGGAGACACGGCCATGTCTCAAGCCCATCCACGTGGCAAGACCATGGTATCCTCCCACTGCCCACGTAGGTGCTCCGACCGGGCAACCAAACAATTGGAATGTTGAAAACATTCAGGTTGTAACACTGTCCTGGTCAGGCATCCCCTCCCATGCCCTTCTTTGCTGTATTTGGTCCAAATTTGCCAGGAGTGCTAGTCTCCCCAAAGTAGGTTTTTTTTTGCAGTTTGGGGTTTTCCAGGAAATGCACCTTACTGAGTGTCACGAAGCAGTTTGTAAACCTCTCACAAATCTGTTATGTGGCAATTTCTTAAAAATTAGCAGGTTTTTGGACAAAACAAAGCAAACAGATTCACACCAAAGAAAGATGACCAGAATCAAGCACCTGGCTTCAAAAAGCACAAACAACTTCAATTAGCATTCCCCAACACCCCTAAACTTAAACACTCATGCTGATAACCACCACTTGTACACAAAATCTGGCCCTATCTTCTTCTAAATGTGTATACCAGCCTGCATGTTATCTCTTCAGATGGAGCCATTTGTTTTAAGGGAAGAAAAATGCAAGTATCTAGAGGCCACCTTTAATAAAGTATTTGATAGAGTGCCTTGCAAAACCGTATCTGGCAAATGAATTTGAATTGGAGTGGATACAAGCTGAGACACCTGAGGGAAAATTGGCTAAGAGGTGTGTAAACACAGAGCCATGATAAACTACAGGGGTCTGCATGGGGAGGGAGGTGTCCAGAAGGTGCCACAGGGATCGATGTTAGAGCTGGTCTAGTTTAACATCTTTATTAATGACAGGGAAGGAGAAGTAAACAACACATTAATAACATCCCAGGATGATACTGAACGGCACAATTCCCTAGACGGAGCTGAGAGAAGGAATTTGCAGATCAAGGGCTGACTCTGCATAGCTTCCTGCATTTTGTTATTGAGATCAAGAGGTACATTGGACACCTAAGGTGGGAAAGGGGCCATTGGGCTGAAATGAATCTAGAAAAGGAGCCCAGGCTGTAAGCATGAGATGAAACTGTGAGATAACTGAGGGAAAGAAAGTTTGGGTCAGATTCCATTCTCTAATCCCTCGAGATCCTCATTTTTGCCCTGGGAAATGCACTACAGACAATGGGCCATACAAATTGGCAGCTATGTCTCCATAACTAGATGCTCCCTTCAAGATGCTGTGCCCCTCCAAGGTACCTTCAGGCAAGTGCTTAAAATCAGAGATGCTGTCTATCCCAACACCAGACATATTGCATCCCTCCAAAGGAACGCTGTGCCAGTAATAGATGTGTCAGGATAAACAGCAAGCATGAAGTGATCAGTGAGATCCTTGCTTTTGGAAATTGGTGATTGCTTAATACCAGCAATTGTCATTTTATTTCATTTATGTCATCTTTTGGAGCACGGTCCTGGCTAGGGAAACACACACACACTCATTCAATACTTCAGAAAGACTAATTTTTCCACATTTCAAGGGAATTATGAGCAAAACTCTTGGGGAGGGAGATGAGGGCAGGAAAATGAGATGATCAAAGTTGAGCAAGTGGGAGACAGTGCAGGAAAGAGCCACAAAAAAAACCCCTGTAGAGCTGGAAGAAAATCAGCCTTGCAATGAGAGACTGAAAATTCTTGATCTGTTTAGCTCATCAAAAAGAAGATTGAGATTTAACTGATTGCAATGTGTAAGTACCTTCCCAGGAAGAAAATACAAGGTGTGAAAGGCTCTTCAATCACATGGGGAAAGGAACAAAAGAGCGAACAGCTGGAAATTAAGGTCAGACAAATTCCAGTAAGATGTAAGGCCCAGATTTGCAGCAGAAAATGTGACCAGACATTCAGTCAAAATCCCAGGGATGTGGTAACTTCTGGGACATGGTAATTTCTTCACATCTAAAAGCAAGGGATGATTTTCTGTAAGATGCTCCAGTCAAATACTGGATGCTGTTCAGTAGAAACCAGATGCAACTCCCTGCTTCACACATGAGTGCTGTGCTGCAAAGAGGGTCATGACAGATGACCTGTGGTTTTCTTCCAGAATTACTTGGAAGGAAGAGGATGTTTAAATACCTTATGTTGCATCTCATTCCTTTCAATTCCACAAGTGCTGGCATATCCTCTTTACAGTCTTAATTACAGATCTGCATTCATCATCTTTTGTCCATTCTAGATATTGTGCAGTACTTGTTCTTGTCATGTTTGCTATACCAGCATCTTCATTTATCCCACACAGCTGTCTGTCATTTCAAAGCACAGCCCATGGCTCCCCGTGTGTTTTCCATACCTGTGGTTAAGATCTCGATAGGACAGTTCCTGTTTTATTCTTAGAACTGCAGGAGCCCATTAAAAAAGGAAACTTATGCTGTCCTCTCTTCAAGGAAAACTTTATTCTTCTCTGTGCTAGTAAATTTTTTCCCCCAGTTGTAAAGCTCACATAGTTTCCAACAGCACAGCCTCTTCTTCTCGTAAATTGAGACAACCTGATATCAGGTACCCCGAATTCACCTCCTGAGAGGTTTCTGCTGGCTCTACCTAATGCTAAGTACACCTTGATTTAATGCTGCAGGAGGAGCTCAGGTGCTGCCAGAGGGAGAAGCAGTGGGCTCTGGGGACTTAGGGAGGAAGCCAAGGTGGAGGAGAGAGGCTGAATGTTGTTTTTGCTGCTATTATTTAAGTTAACAGCAAAGGTAAGGCCAAGGGTGAGGGTAGGTTTGATCCTGCCCTTGCACTCTGTGAGGGAGCCAGCTGAGCACACTGCTGCTTGCACACAGGTCTTGTGCAAGGAGACATCTGGAGGCAGGACCCATCTGGATCAGACACCACTCCAGGGAACAGTGCTTGTGTGACTTCCCGGACACCACAAAGTTCCTGGAAAAGCAAAGGCGCTTCAGAAATGGGCAAAAGTGATGAAAAGTCTGTAGGGAAAGGCCCAGAACAGACGTAAAAGGGGGACTTTCCTGCTTGCAAGAACTTGGGAGCAGGAGGGAGGGTATTAGGGGTCTCCTGGTGGTTTCACTGGGAGGAAGGGAATGAAATCAGGTGAAAAAATTGCATCTGAGCATTAGGAAATGCTTTCTGTCACTCAGATGTACTAGCCTGGGGAATTGCATCCTTAGGCACAGGGTAAGGACAGGGTTGCTCAAGCATACCTGGCAAGCCTCTGAGCTTGAAGGGAGACGTGCTGTTGAGGAGTCATTTTGTCAGAGCTGTGCCAAGCTGGGACAGTCCCAGCACTGCTGTTATGCCCCCATTGTACTGATATCATTCAGAGGGTGCTCTGGGTGCCCTCTGTAGCCCTGGGAACTTAGGATATGGTTTCACAAGCTGGGAGGAGGGATGTGCATCTTCCTTATGGTGTCCAGCCCCAAGCTCCTGTGTCCTCCTCCCCTGGCTGGACCCCTGGATGGCTCTCATCTCACCTGCTCGAGTGCCAGTGTTGAGGAAGATGGGCAGGAGGAGAAGGGCTCCCCAGAGGTTCTGGACATCCCAGAGTGATATCCACACCAGTGCCCTTGCATTGTGATGGATGGGAAGTCACAGCTGGCTGTTGCACCTCCATGGCTGTGATCCCACCTCCAGCAGTCCTGTTCAGCCACCAGCCAACTTAGGTTTTCCCAATAGTTTTATCCTGGGGGATGTCGGCTGTAGGGTCTTCCTGGCTTTTTCCCACCTTCCCTTGCTCACTGTCCCAGCCTCTTGGACATGCTTTGTCCAGGAGTGACCACATCTCCAGGGCAGAGCACCCTTACCAAACTGGTGGGCTCCTGCAGACGCTCTGAATGCAGCAGCCAGCAGCATCATTCCTCCCGCAGATCTGTTTCCTAAGTAAGACCCATTGCCAGCCTATCCCTTATCTACCTTTCCCTCCTTCCCAGCCGCTCCTCTCTTCCCGGCTTCTCCCGGAGTTGTGCTGTTGCCGTGGTTACCCGTTTATCTTTAGGACATACATTTCCCCCCACCCTACCCTAGTGCAAAGTGAAATTCCAGAGCTCCATCCTCCACGGAGAACTGCCTCCCTCTAAAGTGGCACTAATTGAGCATGAAATGCTATGCAACTAAATTACACCATTATTTATTCGGCGTTAAATGATTTTAAGCAGTGGCTCAGGAGCGCTGGGAACAAGAATCACTCCCCTCTTCCCACTCCTCTGGCTGTGCTGCCTGCCCCGCAGCCGGGAGCAAGAGCCGGAGCCCGGGACTGCATCCTCCGAAGAAGGACCATCCTCCAGCAGAACTGCCGCCACCTCTGTCTGATTTTTCGGGAGAGCTGACAGCTTGTTGGGCAATCATCAAAGAACCGCTAATCACGTCGCGGTCGCTCCTGAGTCCTAATTCCCAACCGGCATCCTGTCTGTAAACTGCAGTGTAGGGGATGTCACCAGCATCATGCAGGATCTGGGTGGTTTTAGCCTGTCAGGCTCAGATCGGGGGCTGAGGGCTTTTCCTCCTCGAAGAGAGAAAACTTCCATGCAGAGAGTTTGTCCATGTTGAAACCATCTGCCAAATTATGTCACATTGGCTCTTTCTTCATTCCCAGACCACAGATCCTTTCCTCCCACCTCACAATTGCCCTCCAGTGCCGCAGAATATCAGGTCCCTCACACTGGTGTTTCTATGCAGCAAGGAGATGCATGTTGTTCCTGAGGAAATGGGAAATAATTTGCTTCCCCTTCTAAACACCAGCAAAATACCATTTTGAAGAAAAATGCGGAAGTTCCATATCGAAAATGGAAAACCGAGATTTTCCAACACTCTTCAGAAATATTTTTCACTGTCTTTTCAGACTGAAGGCATTTGGTAAAATTGATAAAAATATCAGAACTACCCCCATCAGCACGAGGTGTATTTTTAGACATAAAAGAGGAAAAGTTTCATTCAGTGAGGAAAATGTCCCTGCATCCACTCAGAATGGAGACAATTTCAGCATTGTGTAAGACACTCCAGGAGAGATGCATTCTCCTAAATAAGGAAGGATGGGAAAAGTACCAGCAGGATCAGAGGTACAGAAATACAGAGCAGCTTCCAGCTTTCTTTTCTTCTTCTTCTTTTTTTTTTCCCCTTTTTTTTCCTTTCTTTCTTTTATTAAATATATGGGGACTAGGGTTAATTGGGACCCCTCCAAGTCAAAGAGTAATTGAGGACAAGAAGCAGCTAGCCCTGTAGAAAAGGAAACAGGGCTGCATGAACTAGCAGATTAGGACTCTTCAGTCTGTGTAAGGCCTGGCTGATGATTAAAGATGGGTAGATTAGGAGTTCAGCATGTCTAAAGTAGCATGGAAAAGATGACTGGGGATGGATGCTTTCTTGCGTTTTCTGAGACAGCTGTACATCAAACTAGAAGAAAGCAGATTCAAAAGAAGCAAAGGGATTTTTCTCTCATATACAGCAGTTAACCTGTGTAACTTCTAGCCACAGGACACTGTGAGTGGTAAAAGTGTTATATAAAACAAAAAAAAGTGGTACAAAACCCACCAGGATTATTTCACAGGGGAATAATTCATCAAAAATTGCTTAATCCTAGAATGGTGTTTTGTTGCAAGCCCAAAGATGGTACTCAAGGAAAAAAATCAGACAACCACATTGCATTGCTGCTGGTTTGAAGCACACCCTCAAGGACGCTGAGATGCTGGGACAGACCATTTAGAAGGATTTTTTGAGACTGTGCAGGTATCTGAGCCTTGTTTCAGCAGTGTGGGCACCAACAACCTGCCAGACCTCCTCCCATGCTGTGCAACCTCCTTCTGCTCAAACAATATTCCAGTGGGAAAGATCAATTTATCCAAAGCAAAGTGTTTCCCTTAGAAGTGTTGCCTTCTGACAAAACTCATTTTAAGGGGAAAAAAAAAGGAAAAAAGAGAAAAAATAAAGAAAGGGTGGGAAAAAAAGAGGATGAGTACTTTGATAAGGTTGAAGTGTTTCATTTGGGTCTTTCTTGAGTGCAGTGTTTCACGATGACTTCTTCTCCTGTTCCAAAAAGGGAAATACATTGTAAAACCAAATGAAAAATGGGGGAAAAAAAAAAAAGGAAACTGAAGCAGAACTGTTTGAGTCATCCCCACATCTTTTTCCCCTGCTGTTTTCCTTCAAGAAGATGGTTAAATCTCCCTGGCTTTTGTTCCATCCTGGAACAGAAAACCTCTTAAAACCACTGAACTTCCCCCAGGTTCTCTCACAACCACTTCCTTGTTCTTTGGGATGACCTCTGTGGTGGGAAGCCAAGATATTGAGCCCAGGCCACTTTCCAGCTGCCCCAGACAATCCTCCCAGCTCACACTGAGCTCTGCTAAAAGAGGCAGGCAGCTGGTACAGAACTTGCCCATTCTTTTCCAGGCAGAAAGGGAAAATGCTGGACTTCACAACTGTGAGTCAAATGCCTTTCACTGCCATGAATTTCCCTGAGTATGAGCTCTGAGTGCTGGCATTGGAGGTGCAGGGGACGGTGGCAGCAATGCCAGCTCTCATGGTCAGGAGCAGCTGCTGTACCAAGCAGGGAGCACACATCTCGTGTGCCCACCCCAGCAGGACACCAGCATCCACTGGGACCAGCTGTCCATCACCCCTGATACGCTCTTCAGGCTCGTTCCTCCACCAGGAGCCTGTGGAATGATGGAAAGGCTCTTTTCCAGCCTCGAGTCAGACAGGTGGCCTCTCAGTCTGAGGCAGGCAGGCTAAAGGGCTGTGCTCTTTCCTGCCAGTCAGCTCTGAGAACTGAAGGAAGATGTTTGTTTGCTCTCCTCTGCCACCCAGCTTTGTGAACTCAAGGAAGATGTTTGTTTGCTCTCCTCATCTTTCCTACAGCACTGGGAGCTGTTCGAGGCAATGTTTTTCACTCCATCCTGCCTTGTTCCTTGAGGTGATTCCCAGCATATGGAAGGCCTCTTGCACTTCACCCAGCAAGACCACACTATGGCTAACACTCAAAATCCCTCCCAGCAAATAAATAATTGCTTGGGAGAAGCGAGGCTCAGAAGTGGCTTGGACAAACAACATTTTTCTCAGGTTTTTTTTAAGCTGGCTTCAACAAGAGAGTTAAAAAATATTTTTGCCCTAGAAGTAAAATTTTGGGTGAATTTGAAATATGAAAAGCATTATTCTGGCTCAAAGGAAGCCTTTTGTTTCCCTTCAGATGTTCCCAGTGTTTCTCATCGTGATCTCTGCAAAATAAAAAAAAATACAGTTTTCACATAAAGGGGTTTAAAAGCGCAACTTCAGCTCTTGTAGAAGGGCTTGTTTCTGACTGAAGCAGCCTTTTCTCAACCCAAATTAACTGCGAGGTTGATGCAAAGTCTCAAAGTGCACTCCTCACACCAAGGTGCGGAAAATTTCACCCAAAGGGTGTCATTTCCTGCCATTCCCGCGGTTGCCGTGCTCCCACCAAGCACCGAGAGCTGTGAGCTGCTGCGCTTTGGGGCTTTTTGAAGTAAAATAACAATCTTCCGAGAGTGAAAGTCCGGCCCTGGCAGAACAGATGTTGTAACTTATCACATTTATGGTGGAAACTTGAGGGCCGAGAGGGAATTCAAACAGCAAATAGTTAACAGCATAAAACCAAATAACGAGAAATGTATAACGTGTATCAGACGACCAGAGGGAGTTGATCGGTCTGAAGGAGCAGTGGGGGGCAGAAAGGAGCAATTAAAGAGCTGGAGGAGGAAGAGGAGGCAAAGGAGGGCATTGCTGAGTAGCCAAGCGATTCTTTTAAATCCAGAGGGGTGGAAGTGTATGATTCTCATTAAAATCAGCTGCTGTCCTGGAAGTCCTGAGCGTAACACACTCTCTATGCATCTTCTGCAATCACACGATGAGCCGAGGGCAGGGTTACAGGGCACCGAGGTCTCCTCTAATTAACTGCCCCAAACTTTGTTAACTCAGCTTTATGTGTCCCTGTGCCTTTCTGGGGTGCTGAAAAACAGCCACGAGCCAGAGCGCTGAAGTGACACAGGTCTGTCACTGAGCTGAAACTCTGGGAAACTGAGAGTCTGAGCAGAAGACGGAGAGGAGAGGCACAGACCCTTGCGAATTCCCCACGTTGGCTAACTAACAGCTCACAGACGCTAAGCTCTGGAGTTTCTGCTTGCTGACAACCTCCCTTTTGTGCCCCCCCCCCCTTTAAACGCTTTTGTTGTTGTGATTAATTGTTTGTCACCGAAGCTATTACTTATCAGATTGTTTGCTAGCTCCTTTATCAGCTGAGCAGAACAGGGGCTTGTTTGTGCGATGCTGAAGCAGCGTGGGAGGCTGCAGAGCCGGATGGAGCCACAGGAGAGGCTGGCTGGGGGAGGCTGTTGGGACACAAAACCGCCCCTGGCAGCCAAAGTGCAGAGATTCCTAGCCACGGGAGGTGCTAGTTAAGCACCGGTACCATTCTGTCAACCCCAGTCAGTGGTTTGCTCAGATCTAGTATTCATTAAATGCTATATTCTTCGATAAGTGGAGAATGCATTGTGGAGCTTTAATAAAGGCTGTTGCTCATAACACTCTTTACCGAAGCCTTTCATCTTCACCCTAATTAATTCATGCTAATTTCCTTGCCAGTTGGGTACATCAATTTGAAGTTTAAAATAGAATTGTAGTTTGTTTGTGGAGTTCAACATGTTGCAAAATATAGCTCTCCTGTCAGAAAATTTTAAAAAAAAATTGCAGCAAGAGAAAGATCCAAATGGGATCTTACAAACATGATGTGCTGGGTTGGAGAAATGTGGCATTGCTCCAGGGCCCAACATTTGCCCCCTCCCTGTAGGATCAGTCCTAAGTGCTCAGAGACTCCACTGGGAGGCCTTTCCACCAACAGGATCTTTCCACTGTGCCACTGCACCTTTGCTTTTATCAACACAAAGACTGGAGACTACATATTCCTTCACCTGGACTCTCTCCTGCGTGTCACAATCAAAACAAGCTTTATCAGGAGATGCCATTTCTTGGGGCTGGAATGTGGGCTGTTTGAAAGATCTCTCTGAGGAACAAGTTTTTGCTTAATTCAGCGCAGGCCCTGGGGTGCTGGGGAAGGAGTTCAGCGGGGATTGCATACAGGCTGCTCTCAGTTTTCCTTCCCACCAGTGCTACAACAGCTCAGTTCCTGCTGTAGCTTAAGGGATATAAAGTCACAGCTGAAAGAGCTGTAAAGGACACAGAGAGCCATCAGTCATCTCCTTCCCCAAAACTAGTCTTTCTCCAGTCCTTCCTGGCAGACATGTTATTCTCAAAGATTCCCCAAAATAGCAAGCCTCCTTCTCTCCAGACAGTCAGCAAACACTTAATTCTTGTCACTGTGATTTACTTGTATCTTGCTTGAAATCCCCTTCCTGCAGTTCAGACCTGTTTCTTCTTTCCTGTACAATGGCTACGGATCATTCCCAGCCTCTCTGCTGCCTCATGACTATTCCCCAGCCTCTTCTTCCTCACAACCCCAGGCTTTCAGTTTCTCTGTACAGGTCAGTTCGGAGTGACTCAGGTAGACGTTCAGACACAAACATGATGAGAGAAGCAGAGACCCAGGAGATCCTTGCACATGGGCTTGCACACCCACACAGGAGGGCTTCCAAGCATGCACACCTTCCATCCAGCCCTTTTCTCCCTCAGCATCCTTTGCTCACGGCGCCGACAGCAGCACAGGTCCCTGAGCTGTCAGAGAAATAACCAGCTCTCCCAAAAGCCCCAGGTAACCGTGGGCTCTGCAGCCCTGGTTAAAAATCCCCTCAGCATTCAAGAAGAGAAAAATTCAGTGTAAACAGTAGTAGAAGTCCCTCTGCTCCTTCCCTCAGTATGTGGCTGGCTGAGCAGTAGAGAGGCAGCACAGAAACTGTCCGTGCACCCTCAGGCTTGATAATGGGCAGGGTAGATTCCAGGGAATCACAGGAAATCTTGCTAGAAATGTGGCGTGCAAAGAGGTACTGCAAGTTCCAGCTGGTTTGAATTTTCTCTGTATTTATAAAAAATAAATTGATACTTTATTACCTAATCAAAGTAGCTACTCATGCGTTTTCGCCTCCCCCTCCCTCCTCAAATTTAGCACGGGTGTTTCAGATGCTAATATAGAGCTCCCAGGAGAACAAGAGAGCCTTTCTGCGAGACTTTTTAAAGACATCTTAGAGGATGCTTAATAAAGAGGCAGCATGGGGTGGTGTCTGGGTCAAAGGCTCGACATTCGGGATACTTGGACTCCTTCCCAGCTCTGGCACAACTCCAGAACAAATGCTCCATTGCTCTGTGACTCAGTTTCCCTCTCTACCTAGTGAGATCCTAAGCCTGCCCTTTCCCATGATTTGGCAGACAGCTAAAATCCATTCCTGGTACCACCACCACCGTTGCATTCCCCATCCTACCAACTACTGCAACATGTTCCCTGTGGCACAGAGACCCCAGCCAGTGGACAATTTGTGCCATAAAAACCCTGTGCTCAAGGGCTTACAGCTCTCTTGGCCAGCAGTAAATGTAAACCCCAGGACTTCTTGGATGCAGCTGCGGGCAGGGATGGAGATGCAGGATTAGCTACTCACAAAGGTGAACTGACACTGCATGACCTATTTTCAAGGACAGTTTTACCACGGAGTTTGGCTAACAAATCCAACAAAATCTAAGAAATCTAGTAAAAGGTAACAAATCTAGCAAACAAGATTGCAAAAAAAGATTTTGGCTTTGTGGGAGCTGCCATAGTGGAAGAAGAAAACAATGAGGGTGCAGGATAAAGTCTGCTTTCATTCACAGGTTCCACTGGTATCCAGGTGACACTGACGGAGGGATGAGGAATTGTGTTTTCTTCCCACGCAAGCAAACATGGTGGAGAGACAAACTCTTTTGCTTTTGGCAGAATTCGAAGGAGACAACATTTTTGGAGAAAGAAACCCCATACAAAATAGGAAATAAACATTTTTTTCCTAGCAAAAATAAGAATTTTGTAAAAAAAAATTGCCTAAAAGTAAAGATAAACACAGTGTTCTGTCTTGCTTCACATGTAAAACCAGCAGGAGAGGAGCCCCAGGACCTGGCTTTTCTGTCACCAGTTTTGTTCTCAGCGCCACTTTTACAGGAGCAGATGGTGGCACCAGCCTGGGACCAGTATCCTGGGTCACCTGCCCCCAAGCAGGCACAGCTGCACAGCCCCACACCTGCAGCCCAAGCAGGCACAGCTGCAGACACAGCATAGGTCCAGTAAGTATCATTCCCCAAAGGGCAATCCAGCAAATTTCAACTTAAGTTTTATAAGGAGAAAAAACAGAATCACCCCCGAGCAAGAGAAGATAACAACTCTGAAAGGATCTTTGAGAAGAGCCACTTCTGAGGGAAGGATCCTGTCCCTGCAGAGCACTTGTGCCCACAGCTTCCCCAGCACAGCCACCACCACAGCCCAGTGCAAGGCTGTGTGAGTTGTCATGCACAGCTGGGACAGAAACCCCAGACCCCAGCTGGGCAGGAGGAAGTTGTCCCTCTTCAGCCTGCTTGTCTGAATAAATTCTGGTTTGTTTATCTTCTCTTCGTGCCGTTTATTTGATGTGGGCAGACATGCTGGAAGATGAAAGAGGAGGGACTTTTCTGAAGCATGTATCCTCACACTGATATCAGATTCCTGAACTGCAAGAAAGCTCTTTTCATATTCTATAGCCAGGACTCTGGAGGACTTGCTGGCCAGGTCCTAGCCAGGACAGGAGACTATAGCATCTCTTCATCCTCTGCTATGGCAGAGTCAGTCTGCTGGACCCTGCCCTCTCTGTCGAGGTATCTGACTATCACGCAGGAAATATAATGAAAAAGAGTATTGCTCTGACCATTTTTCAGAGGCAGCAAGAAGGTCAAGAAGATCAAGATAAACCCTCAACAGCATACAAGTTGTCCTCATGGGATGTAACAGGCTCTAGGGAAAGCTGGCTGTAACATTTTTGAAACAATGGAGGTCCCCACGTAGGCACATATTCTCAGCCTATTAAACACACGGGATTGGGAGACACCCTTTGTTATGCAATTATATAGAAAGGAACCTTAATGAGGACCTTGAGATTTGGTGAAGCTGTGCAAGAAACCTGTGCCTCAAGTGTGTTCCGGATCTCATCTCCATCCCCGCCTTGAGTTTCCATGGCTTTGCATGGCAGACAAGAGGAGTGTTTAGAAGGTAGGGAGGAGAGACAGGGAACAGGCAGCAAGCACAGCAAGCTGTCTTAAGAAGACAGGAAAATATCAGAGTCTGTATATTTAGCCAAACACCCCTTAATAATTTCAAGTTTATTTCCCCATCCTGCCAGCTCATGAAGCAAGCTGAACAGTTTCAACACCCGGCTGAGCTTTGCATTTCATCTCACATCGAATCCGCTGTCTGGAGACATTTGTTTTGCTTTCATTTATTCCAAAGTCCTGATCTAAGCTATGGAGGGAGATTTTTCCAGTAGGTGCCTGTGTGGCAGGGGGGAAGAGGAGCTCAGTGAGTGACTCAGCTTCATACTAACAAGGAGAAATTAAAACCTAAAGTGACTTCATGCAACCAAATGCAGTGAAACAGGCCCTTGATCTAATCAGCACTTTCTAAAGGAATTAAATGCCAATCTATTTTAAAATGCATTTCACTCTAACTTAATGAGGGCAACAGGGAAAAATCAATTGGTTGTGTAATTTGGGATTTCAATAATAAAAACAATAAATGCTAATTAGGAACATTCTTATTAATGTCATAAAATTCTTGGACAGATTGTAGTCACATAATTAAAGTTTGACAAAGCTGCTTGAAGAGTTTGAGGCCTGACAACCGTTGCTGGGACAGGAGCAAGGGAGTGGGATGAAGGTAGGCTGTGCTCAAGGCTGCATGGTTCCAGGAAGCTGGTGAGTTCTGGGAAGGATGGAAAGCCCCGAGAAAGAGTACCTCTCTAAAGTCCCTCTGATCCTTTACAGCTGTTCAGGGACAAGGGCATGGGGCTGAGCATCCCTCATTTGTACCCACGGTGGTGCCCAGAACTGGGTCCACGTGCTTGAGAATACAGCTGCCATTAACACAGGACAGGAGTCTTCACTCCTGCCAGGCGTCTGAAAATTACTGGTGTGAATGTCAGCTGCCACTCAGATTTGGGGTGTGGCATTTCTCCCGAGTGCAGAGCTGAATCATGCAAGGCTGGTGGGATGTTCACTCAGATTATCTCTCTGCTCTAGCTGTGTAAGAAACACAAGCTCTGAGAAATACAATTCTCCTGTAATGTCTAACAGGCAGTGAGACCATCTAGCACTGTTACAGAATAACTCATTTCCTTCTTCAATGTCTCAGAAAAAATAGAAATCCCTGCACCAAAAATGTGCATTCATGAGGCAAAGGCCCCTGTTGTAGCAGAAGAGAGATTGGGATGATTTTCTCAACAGATCCATGCCTCTTGCCTGGAGGCACAGACATTTCTGCATGGTGCACCAGAGGGCATGGCTCAGCCTGTGAGGAGCAAGATGAATGCAACCAAAACAGGATATTCATGCAATTGGCTTAGACAATATCTCACATGGTAATCTCAAGGAAGGTAAGCAGTTCTGCTACACCTCACAGCTCTGACTCTCATCTCATCATGGCTTGTCCTAGAAATTGTTTTTCTCTAATGCAACTAGAAGAGTAAAAAACGAACTAAGTTTGGGAAAAAAAGATATCACCATTTATTGTTTAAAAATTTTAAGCAAGAGATCCCTCTCATTCCCATAGTTTTGATGTTCCCTTGAAAATGTTGGTTTTTCAAGCTTGGGTGCATTAATATTAGCTCTTGATCTATCCCTCTTGTATTATTACTTTTTCTCTCTTTTTGCTTTTTTCTCCCACATAAAAGAAAATGAGATTAAAAAAACCAAAAAAATGTCAAGACTGGCTAAACCAGGATTTACTTTATTAATGTAGCAGAGAAAAAAGAATATAGTAACAGCTTTGGGAAACTTCCAAGAAATAACATGGTGTTCAAAAGCTTGGATTTTAATTCACCCTGAAATGTTTCTGTCCTCATCCAGGTCTCCCAGTGCAATCCCCACTGCAGGATCCTTCCTGCCACAGAAGTGACTTTTCTTTACCCATCATTTTCCCTTCTGCCACGAGTGTCTTTACCCATTCTCCAGCACCAGCAGCTAGCAGCTGCTTCTCACACCTGCAGCCTGCCTGTACAGGGTTGTATCTGGCTCCTGTGTGCTCCATCTGACCCCTTTGGGCTGCAAGGGCAGCTTTGGTGGCTCAGGCAGACTTGCTGCCCTCGTGTCAGACTTCTTCCTCCACAGTGTTGCTTGTGTGCAACGTACATATATACATATGTCCACGAAGTCGGGTTTGCAGGACTCAGCTGCAAAATAAAACTGTGCAGAGAGGCAGAGCTCGTTCTGGGTTCTATACGTCTTTTCACTCTTGTCCCATGAAGTGGAAGGGAGCTGCAATTTCTGCAATTCCATCAGGAGCCGTTCCTGTCCTGAGATGTCACTCCCTGGGATCAGTCCTCTCATATTTCTTTCCTGTTATGGAAGCAGAACTCATCACTTGTGAGCAGCAGGCACCTCTCTGCTGTGTGATAAATGGGTGACACCAGGCTTTCACCCCTGCCCCCATCCCAGCTCCCTGCCTTCAGGACTGAGTTAAGGGACCAAAGTGTGTAGGAATTGGTACCATGTGCTCACACTGCCTTCCCGGAGATTAGCCCCATATGGGGAGAGAGCTGTGTTCCCCTCCATTTGGGATGGGGGTTGATCTAAATGTATAGCAGGCATTCTTTGAATATATGTGACAGCCCAGGAGATAGACTTCAAACATCACCAAAAGTGGCCCCTTCCCATTGATCTCTGAAGTATACAGCCTGGCTTATTATATTGTAAATATACTTTTAATACACAGTGTCTTAAAATATGTTCCTACCTGACTGTAGAGCCCACATTTCCTAACAACCAGTCTCATAAATGTACAATGTATGGCCCCAGGTCAGTTCACCATTAACCCTGTGAACTACCCCACAGACTAAGGGTCAGATGCTGCATGGGCTGGAGGACCAAGGCATTAAGACATGCAGCTTTCTGCCAAAAGAAGATACAGAAAGTACTATCTCAGTAAGACCCAAAGTCTGGTTGATGGGCCTCTGGTTTTGTTAAGAATTATTTCTTTAGGTAGTAAAATACCAACAGTTCTCAGTCTTTGAAACAGAACATTTTAGGAAGGTCTTTGCACTTCATGCTTTAGACATCAATGGGAAAACTGTGTGGCTTACTCATAGTCTTATGTCTTCCTCCAAATTGTCTACTGATGGCCATACAATGCCTCACTGCCCTCCAATTTAAATCAGCGTGACACGGGGTCTCGGGTCTAGAGGGATCCAACCGACAGCTCCTGAGCAATGTGTGCACTTAATCGTTTTAATAGATTTTTCCAGCCCAATTATTGAAGACAGACAAAATTGTTGAGAACAGGCAGCTGACAGATTTTTTTTTCCCAAATACTTTGAGATATTAGTGTTGCCATGCTGTTTGAAATTTTATTTTTACTGAGTAGCAAAGGATTTTGTACAAGAATGTTGCAGAAAACAGCCTGAGATCTAACAATTCCTGTCAGCTTTAATTTAAATTCTAATAGCAGTAGGCAGTGACAACAGGTCTACAACTAAGATTTCCAAAGACAAATATCATGATGTGAAGGAAATCTCTGTGGGGTATCCAACTGCGTTGAATAGGGCAATGCCTGGATCTAGTTACAATGAGTTGCAAATGCCAGCTAAAATTTTCTTGCATAGAAAGCAGAGATCTCAGAGGAAAATGCTCTGAGGTAGTAGGATGTATCCAGTCTCTGAATGGTTGCAAGGGATATGTTGGACAAATATAAGAAATTGGTTAAGGAGGCGAGATCAACAGAACAAGCACTATTGCACAGGTCAGAAAGCAAGGCAAGAAGCTGAGCCCAGATTTCCCTGTGCTTTAAAAATTCCAGCAGTGGTGACAAATTTGCTGTGATTTGCTTTGAATCAAGCTTTGATTCAAATTCGGTTTGAATTAAGCTGAGATTCCCTGAGCTCTGCTGAAATTCTGCTGGAATTAACTGCCACTGTCTCCAGGACTAGAGGCAGACAGCACAACAAATAGGGGCTACAAATTAATGTGGCTGAGATGGGATCGACCTCTCCACTTCCTGCCATCCTTCACTGAAAGGATATATAATTCTATTGTCGCATTAACACAGGAATTTTGCGCGACATTTTCTTAGCCTCTCTTAGTAAGAGAAAATGAGAGTAGAAGAAAGCACTATGCAGCTTTTTGTATTCTGCTACCACCTGGAAATTGACAGGTTCATGGGGGTGCAAATGCCTGAGAGGAGTTTTTGACAAGGGTATGGAGTGATAGGACAAGGAGGATGGCATTAAACTAAAAGAGGGAGATTTAGACTAGACATTAGGAACAGAATCTTCCCTGTGAGGGTGATGAGGCCCTAGCACAGGTAGCCCAGAGAAGCTGTGCCTGCCCCACCCCGGTCCAGGGCCAGGCTAGATCGAACTTGGAACACCCTGGTCTGGTGGAAGATGACCCTGGCCATGACAGGAAGGCTGGAACAAGAGGTTCTGTAAGGTCACTTCCAATCCAAGCCAGTCTATGATTCCATGCCCGTGGCATGTAAATCCAGGGCAGCCACAGCACATGGCTGGAACACAGAAGAACCCTTCCTCAGGGGTTACTTGACCAGTGATTTAGCAACCACGTGCCTCTACCATGAGCAGCTGGGCAGAGAGGATGGTGGGAACCAGTCTCAGAATCTGAACTTAGAGAAACTTTGGTGTCTTGCTAAGCCGTGCTTTCACGTGTTTCTGCATAAAGGTGAAGTTGAGAAAGTGCTTCCTTCACAAAACATGAGATTCTGCCTTACCATTTGGCTTTCAGAGATGGAACTTTTTTAGGAGAAAAACGAGCAAAAGTGAATGTCTTCAGGATCCAAATCACACCACCTGGTAAGACTGCAAATAAAGATGCACCATCATTCTGCATTTGAGGGAGATTTGCTTGTCACTCAAACTTACCTGTTCCTGTCCTTAACCCAGTGACCAACTTAAACCAGCCCCAGGCTCAGCAGCACATTCTGTACACAATGTTTTCTTGCAAGAAATAGGTCTAAACTGGTCTCTTTCCCCTTCCCCCCAAAATCCCAGTGTATCCTACTAAACATGCTTAGAGGTGATCCTTCAGTGGCTGTTTTTCTTGTACATGATTTCCCCAGTCCACTCCCTACAAAAGCTTAGCTTCTTGGGAGGGAAAATGCCAAATAGGTTAGGAAAAGGCCCTTCCTAGCTTTGCTAGTTGCCAAGAAGAAAAATACATTTTTAAAAGCCATAAAAGTGTAATTCTCCTCTACACACATTCTAATAAATCAAAGATAGCTAAAAGGATTTTCTCCAGTGAAAGAAAAATCATCATTTCTTGCCCTATACAAAGTGTGAAAGTTTTAGTCTGAACAGAGAAATTTTACAGAGAATTATGGTCAAGTGAAACCAAAGGGTTAGAAAGAAAAGCTCAATGTAACCCAAGCACTGGCTTTTGATATTATGAAAGCTGTAATGTATGAAACACTACAGATCTATGGGAAATATATTCCTTTCTATGAGAGGAATTGTCAGAGCACAATGTCTGTGAACCAAGATTGATTACACAGAAACTGTTTTTCCACTTGACATTTATTTTGCAGAGATATTAATGAGGAAACAATTTCTTTTCCCTGCAGTTCAACCTGAGTTCATTCCCCAAGTCTGTTATCAGCCGAGACAGCCCATCTGAATGTATCTAATGCATGCATTTGAGAGATGAACTATGGTAGGTATATTTGAGGAACCACAATTTCATTTTAAACTACTTTAATTGAGTGAAAAAGTGTTCCTTGGGCTCTGCCTAGTTTCTGCACAGGACCATATGCACTGTTTGTGACTACAGCGACTCTTTTAATTGTTCTCAAGGAATCTCTGCTCTCATTAATAAAGCAAGATCTCCAGCAGACCTGACTGGGGAGAAGGTCATGAACATGTCACACTTGTGCTGTTCTGCAGGCAGCCTGCACACTCTATGTGGAGCTGAGCACCAGGATTTCCCCTGTAAAGAACACAGAACATGCATGGTAGCTCCCCTGGACTGGCAGCAAAATCTGCTTTAACCATTTGTCTTCAATGGCTATAGCAGATTTTTTTATGTCACTACCATGAAATGAGTGCTAGTGGACATTAATGCAATAGTATCTTGCCAACCATATTGGCTGAAGGGCGGGTACAAGTCAAATCCAGCCACTCCTGTGGCAGGAGAGGTCACCCCAGCAGATGTGGGGAACTCTGAGATTGGCCACAAATTTTTTTAACTTTCTATCCTAGAAAGGTTACTGAAAATCTTGGTTTTGTCACCTCTTCCTCTGTCACTCCCAGGCACCTAGTGTAACACTTGAGATCTGAGTGTACCAGAGCCATCAAAATGTTCTTTTTATAGACAGTGGGAAAGGGCAGGCAGCATGATATAGGGGTGACCTCCCATCTGACACAGAGGGCTCATCCCACCAATTTTTGGCTGCGTTAATGCTATGGTTCTGATTTACACTGTAACTGCTGTCTGCTCCTTTCACAGCCAGTGAAGAGGAACAGATACCTCCAGGGAATGAGGAAAATAACTTCTTCTTCATACAAGGGTGTTCAACAGACAGGGTGAAGCTGCATCAAAAGGTGCTCAACAAACAAGATATATCCCAAATGACAAGCGCAAATTAGATGCTGAGCTTTCAGGTAGCTGCATCTGGTGGAAGAAAGTCACACATTTGTAGCTACTTGTTCCTGCAGCCCCCCAGGCAGGGTGTAGGAATATGTGGCTGGCTTTTATGGCCAAAGCAGGATTTGCTTCTGAGCTCTGAGCTCTGGATGGCCCTTTGATATCAGTGTGTCCTGTGGTGACCACTTAGTACAAGCAGCAAAGTGAGTAACCCAAGCATCCAAAGCTGAATTTTTTCAAAAATCCCCTTTCCCCAAAGATGAGTTTTCAGATAACCAGGGGTATATCATCTACCCTGGTCCAGGCGTACCCTACTCAGCACTGACTGGGAGAGATAAAAGGCTCAGAAAGAAATGTCAGAGAGGGATAAGCTCTGCCTCTGTGTCCCAATGCTGGAATTTCTTGCCCTGGGACCAGCTTCTATAAAGCATCACCTTCCCTGACCAGAGTCTTGCTCTCTGTCATGAATCCCATGACAGGGCTGCTGGACAAATCCAATCATCTGGCAACTGGTGATGAACCTTGCTGACTGGGATGTTGGAGAAAATAATTGACCCATGTCCATCAACAGCTGAACATCCATGGGAAGGGAAGGGAAGG
>VWZS01009499.1:239431-297853 GCA_013397075.1 Rhabdornis inornatus
TGAGGGAAGGGAAGGGAAGGGAAGGGAAGGGAAGAGACCCCAGAACTGCCCTATATACAGGAAAAATGAGAGGGAGGTTTATGCCGAGTAAAGCTTGCAAATCCCAAGGGATCCAGACAGCATCCACCTCCCTTCAAAAACCTGTGGGATGCTGTCCCGAAGACCTCTGCCTGGATACAAGTTGAGGGGCAGACGCAGAGTACCCAGCTCCCATCCAGGGTGCCCTGCAAGGCATTCCTTGCCATGACAGGGCAGCCAGAGTGAGGAGATGGCAACAGGCCTTGGAGGGGGGAAGTATTCAGGTCCAAAACTTGTCAGAGAGAGGAGAGTGGTTTTCTCTGACAATCCATCCTGTGATTCCTTGATTGCAGCCACTGCTTTGGTGCATGTGGATTGTTCTCTGCTCTCTGTAAAGAAGAGGCATGAGGGCGTTCAGCTGCTTACTGCTGCTGCTAGGCTGCATGGATAAGCAGCAGCCTCCAGCCCCCAGGGAGCCTGAGCCAGCCCTAAATCCGCTTCAAAGCAGAAAAGAACATTATGGCCTGTGCGTGAGGGTCTTAGCTTCTCACACAGCTCCTCCACTCTGGTTTTACGGCGTGAAGAACACAGCCCTTACGACAGCAGCTCAGCTGCATTTTTCTTGGCGAGCTCATTCCCACCGGACATCATTCAGGCACTCTTCGGAGTGGAAATGGAAAGGAGCGAGAAGTGGCCCCCTTGAAGTTCTGCTCAGCTGGGCTGCTCGTGTTCCTGAAAAACACATCTACCTTTTTATAACTCTCCAGGCTCGCATTCAGGGAGCCTGGCTGGCTGTTTCCACATGGGGTGTGTGTGGGGGTGCATGTTTGATGATAGGAAAGGTGTGTGAGCAGCCTGCAGTCCTGCAGGCATGGGGAGAAAGGTGAGGTATGTGCTGCCTTATGATGTGGATGTATGGGATGGAAAGAGATGGAAAGCAGAGTTTCAGAGAGGAGGGACGTAGATGGAGACACCTTGTGAGTCAGAGGGTTATTCCACAGCCAGATCCAGGCAGCCCCTATTCCCGCCCCACCACCCTCTCCCTTTTCCAGCCAATCCCACCACAAGCAGCTTTCCCATGCAGCACAGGACTCCAGGAGGACTGGATGCTCATGGGGAAGTGGTGGTGCCAGCAGACAGGGCCATGCCGGTTCTGCAGCTGTACAGCTCACTTCCCTGTGCAGGTACATAGGACCTGATGGTTTTAAATCAGCAACAAGCTGTGACCAGTGCTCAACTACTTGCAGCTGCCTGAAGCCCTTGATGTTCAGTGGAAAGCCTGGCACTGGCTGGTGTGGTCTGTCTGCAATGGAGGCTTCTGGTAGAGGGGATTCACCTCCCTATTTCCTTGATAAATCCCATACTACAAGACAGCCATGCAGGAGAGTCTGTTTTAGGGGCATAGGGTGAGAGGTTCTCTGCTTTTAAAGTATCAGTTGTTTCACAGAATTATTTTTCTTTCCAGCCTGGCAATGTCCATTTAAGGCAGTCTAAACAAATCCTGGCCTGATGCTGAAGCTAAGGGCTGATGTCAAGGGAAGATTAAGTTGTTTAGTGGCAGAATGTTTAAAAAATAAGCTGGAATGTCCAATACAATTTTTCTGATGAAGAAGGTGAAATATATCCAGAGGGATTTGATGCCATTCCTGTTTTTCGCTTTGACATCCCAAGATCAGGAATTGGCAAGGTGGTTCCACCTGGACTCTTTCCCTATGAGTTTAGTGTAGGTCTGAGCTAGGGCTGTTTCTCTTCGGGTGTGAGATGTGTGGCTTTGTTCCTCCTCCTTCTCTCACATGGGACTCCTGAAAGTCCAAGAAGCCAGCCAAGGGCTGACTGGCAAGTTCTTGCTTTCTTATACCACCACAAAACCATCAGTTAATACCCGATTGCCTGAGCATTGACCAGGAAAATGGACATTGCCAACATGTATGAGCCTCTGTTGTAGGAAAGCCCTGTCCAAATTCTTTGCATGTGTGATCTCAGCAGTATCCCAGGTTGTGCACTCACACAGACCTTGGACGAGGACCTAACTCCATTTGCATGAGTGCCAAACTCATGTTTGTATCTTCATTTGCTTGTTGCTTGCCTTGCTCACCTGTACATAAACACACCTTCCCTCTCTCGGCATACATGGAGGGATGGTAGCACCTGTATTTACATACGAATTTCCAGCTAAGGCATTTGTGGACAAGCCTGTGAACAAGTATTTCCATGCTAGTGTATCTCTGAATAAGCACTCACATGAGTGTTCTTTTGCCAGCAAATACTTAGATAAATCCTCATCAGTTCATATAAGTGCAAGTACTTGCTTTGGGATTTGCCTGCCAATACGTATCTAGAGATACACTTGCCTGAAAATTCATATCCACATGTGGCTCTGCATGCGAATGCTGGTTCAAAGAATCTCACCTCGTGCTTTCCTTTTTTTACCTGCACCTTTTCAGCCTGGATTCTGCCGCAATAAGTATTCACAAGAAAAGCAAGCAATGGGGGAGGTGAATGCCTTCAAAGCAAATCACGGCTCTTATTCAGATGAATAGTGGAGAGTCTTTTCTTCTGATACTGTCCTTCCTGCTCTTGTGATATGCATATGACTCTATATGTTTCCATTTGAGGCCCGAGGAACTCTGCTAGTTCCCCCCTGCTGCCCACAAGCCAAAAAGACGATAAGGGAATATAATGAACACAAACAATGGTGGAGGCTGAATTTGACTTTTTTTTCCCTCCAGGGACAGATGGGACTCACAGATGTAGGAATATTATTGAATTCCTTTGGATACATTTGATCTCTCAGCCAAAAAAGTATGTGGGACATTTCCGCTTATTTTTAAAACATTCTGCCACAAAACAGTAATTCAATTAACGAAAGCTCCCACTGATGTCAGCCCTGAGCTTCAGCCTGGCTGAACATTTCTCTCTGCTGCACACACAAAAGCCACCTTAAAGGGGAGTGACTAATCTACATATGTTTGGAAAGGAAAAGCCTTCATGAAATCTTTTATGATTTAAAGGGAAGGCATGTAATGAACAAAGTGTGTTGCTCATTAAATGCACCCATGTGCAAGCAGGCCAGTGCCAGTTGGGTTGAGGTCTTTCAGCTCTGCTTGAGGTGGATCTGGAGCCATGGAAGGTGTCTGAGACTTGTGCTGAGGCACTGCATGGCTCTCTCCCCTGAGCAGCCTGCTTCCCTTTTCTTCTCTCCCTCCTGGCAAAGGAAACGGGAAAGCGAACATCACTGCACTGTGAACTCAGCTTCATTTTCATGCATTGACTGAAGGCTCTGATTCTTCAGGTCAGAGCTGTTGAAAAGGTACGCCTTCCCTGGAATAACTCCCTCTCCCCACTCCCACCCCCCAAACCCCAAACAATTACCTTGGCCATATGTTTTGTAAAAAGCACTTTTCACAAAAACAACATCTTATGTGAAATAGAATCTGACAGCTCTCTTTCAATGAGACGTTAAATGTGAGGTTTTAATCTCATAAGCCTCCAAAAATTCAGAAGTTGATCTTTCCCCAGCAGCTTTAACTCTGCCCCCTCGTGCACGTGCCCTCCAATAGGAGGGCTCGCCAAATGTGCACACGAAAATACTTTCCAATGAAACCCTGTGTGTATAATTCTGATGCCTCTCAGGTTGCAGGGGAAAGTGCAATTTAAACACAAATCAAAATCACACAATTAAGGTTACTTAAAAAGTAGTATCACAGATGTGTTATTCAACATCATTTGGGAATATGCAATAAGATATGGAGATAAACTGAAATGGAGAAGCTGAGGGGGCAATATGTTTGAAATATCCAGGTAGATAGATTAGAACACAAATCAGGCCTCCAGGACACTCGCTCAGATACAGCCAGGCTGAGAGCACTTGAAAGTTGCTTCTGAGCCACAGCTGTTTGGAGCCATCCATGAAATTAATATCATGGATCTCTGTCCATCCTCAATGAGTGAATTTATACATGGAAAAAAAAAAAGAAAAAAAAAATTTAAAAATTGCCAATCTTAGCTAGAATCCTTCAGCAAGGGCAAGACAGTGTACTGGACATTGACAATCTTATCCTCCTCTGAAATGTGTCCCTTGCTCTGGAGCAGAGCCGGGGTCCATTCCCTGGATGGTGGGAGGGGAATTAAACGACGTCTGTCACGCTGCACTGCTTGGAGTGGCTGAGCTGAATCCCAGCATAAACGATGGATTTCACCCTGGAAAACCATGCACACACCCAGGACAAGCTCATACACCCCGTGTCTCTGTGGCCACAGATGTGGTCCCTGCAGTCTCCTGCACATGCTGTGTGATTCTCAAATCAAGGGGACCAATGGAAATGTAGAAATACACTGTCACATCTTCTGGGCACCAGCATGGGCCATGGAAGAGAGAGCTGGGATTTAGTCATGGCCTCTTCACCCAGCAGACATTTCCTGAAGTCTCATTGCCCAGGGAAGTGTGCCATGCTATGGGAATTCTTGTAGCAGTAGGGCAGGGAGAATTTTATTAAACAAAAAGAAGGGATATTCAATCTAGATACGAAAAAGAAATTATTATCAATGAGAATGGGGAATCAGTGACATTGGTTGTTCAGAGGATTGGTAGATGTCTTATCCCTGGAAAAATTCAAGGTCTGCTTGGACAGGGCCCTGAGAAACCTGATCCAGTTGGAGATGTCCCTGCAGGGGACTTGGAACAAGTGACCTTTAAAGGTCCCTTCCAACCTGAAGTATTCTACTTTTCTATTAAATGGACAGACTGCTCAGCTACAGCAGAGCCAGTTTGGCCTTTAAGAACTTTGTGGTGAATGGGGGCAGACTGCCACCCTGGGGGAATTTCAGAGTCTGAATAGACCTTGAGGAGCTTGTAGGGGGTTACACTGGCTCTTTAGAGCAGTGTGAAGTGAGGCTCAGGGGACAAGGAGAACGCTAATGGGGAAGAAATAATTTGCACATCTCATTCAGGCCTGCATTAACACATCTTTTCCACAGGTTCAGGGCTCAGTTGCCCAGGTACTGTGACATCCCTGCGACATGCAGTGTGCAAGTGGTGGATCTGGACAACCTTGTGTCATCTGGACATGGTGCCATCATCATGATGGCACAGTGAGGTACAGCTGGGGACCAGGCACCTGGTCACCTTCCCACTCAGTGACCCCCTGGGACTCAGGGATGCTGCTGCAAGGGGCTTGTGGCACACAAATGTTCTTGCTGCAGCACTTCTCAGTTCACTCTGTGCAAGAGGGTGAGGATTTGACCTGCACTGAGCTGGGACATGATTCCTGATCTTGCTCTGCCAGACAGCTCCCAGCCATGGGATAGGAGAACTCTGAAGAGGAAGCAGTAAATGCATCCAGGGACATAAGGGTGTACAAATGAGCTTTTGCTTTCACTGCCTGAAGGGACTAAATCCACCAGTCCACTAAATCCCCCAGTCTGGCAGCATCAGTCAGCAGTGCTCTTTGGGATAACATGAGCGTGAAGGATAGGGGGACAAGAATACAAATATGACTATTTTGTCAACTGTTGGACTCTTCAGGGCATTTGTGTACAACCTGGGGCAGGACTGCTACTGCTCCCATCCCACAAAGCCAAATGACAGTGAGCTGGCTGGTGAAATATCACCATTTCTCTGGTCCTGCTTGACCTGCTGGGTCGGAGTCCCCTGCAGGGCGTGAGACAGGAGTCTGTTCCTGCAGCCTTCAGAGATCCACTGACCCTCTGGCATTGTTGGAGCTGGTGACTTAAGGGTTATCTGAGCCCAGCCTGCCCAGCAGCTGCATGGCTGGAGCAGCTCAGGTGCAAACACTTGGTGTCTGTCTCTCTGCTCACCTGACCAGCATATCCTGAGAAGCAGGATATCCCTCACCAAGTGCACTGGCTCATCCCAGCCTCCAGTATTGTGTCTCTCCAGGCTGGCAAGGCAAAGCTGCGTTTCAGAGGCTGGGGCAGATTCTCATGCCAAGCAGATTTGATAAAAGCCCTTGTCTAGTTGTCAAAGGCAGGGTAAAGATCTGGACATGCACCTGCTGGGGAAAAGCTTTTTCCTTCTTTCTCCAATCCCAGCCAACTTCAGCATGACTGGGAGACATCATTTTGCACCCTGACGCTGCTTCAGGAAGGTGATCTTTTCTTTCAGGATACTGAATGAAGTGTCCTCACAGTCCCCATTACTGTGGGGACAGCTGCTGTGTTGAGCAATCAGTCTTTGATCCTGTAAAACACTGAGATCTTTGCTCTGGGGGCAGACTTAGAGGAGTGGAATGCATGAGGACACTTAACCTGAAAGTGCCAGGCCCACACATAAACAACTTAGTCTCTGGGTCTCCAGGAGGCTCCCAAGGGGTGCCTAACCACAGTGTGCAGCAGGAGTTTTTCCCCACCAAAGTTCCTGTCTCCTAGAGAAGGCAAGAAGGAATCATGTCTCCATCTTCAAGTGTCCATAAACCTTTGTGGCAGGCTGAGTCAAACCAGGAGAGGTTTTGTGGAGCCTTCTGGGGGGGACAAGAAGGTAAAGGGACAAGAAAAAAGGGATCACAAAAATGTCAGCTTTGAAGAGTGAGATATTTATGTGGCTGAGCAAAGGCTGAGAGTCCTTGGCTCAAGAAGGAGGATGAAGCAGCCACGTCGCCTGCTTTTCTGAAACCCAATCTTCCCCAGCTTCACGTCTCCCTGTACTGAGGGCTCCTCTCCCTTTCCTCTTCTTCTTTTTTTTTTCTTTTCTTCCTAAGGAAAAAAAAAAAAAAGAAATGCAGGACAGAGCTCGTGCTGTTTTCCCAAAGTGTTTCCCCCAGGGTCCTTGTTGCAGCATCAAATTTCCTTTGAAATGGCTATGTGGGAAACACAGTTTCTTGGGTCACTTCCCAAATGAAAAAGAAAAAAAAGACAATAAAAAATTAAATAGGAAAATAAAATTCAACATATGAAGAGCAGAAGCCAAATCACAGCAGCCCTCTGTCCCATTTAATACTTGGTCCTGGGGAGGAGACTGAAAGTGTTGTTCGGAACAGTGATTTTGCATTACCATGTTCCTGCTTCTAAATGTCTTCCTGGCTCCCTCCCTGGATTAGACTTTTTGCCCTTTTTCCATTTAAATTCCACTAAGATCTGGGGCATTGACTACTCTGCAAGCTGAGTGTAGAAACAGACGGCTGACTGGAAGCAATTCCTGGAGTGTATTCCAGACCACCAAAGCAACCAGGGAAGAGGAAGAGTTCCTCTTTAAACACTTGTTTGTGATTTGAAAAAAGACAAAGCTAATTATTATGGGTACAAGGACTAATATTTCTGTCTTTGCCATCTGCCTCAGCTCCTAACTAGCCCTTGGTTTTCTTCTCTGTGTTGACTCACACCTCTGTTCAGCCCTGTATCCCTGTATCCTTGTATCCCTGTATCCCACCCAGCTGCACACACCCCTGACTCCTCAGCAGCTGTGCTTGAAGGTGCAGTGACCTTCTGAAAGCTGCAGCCTGAGATCTCCACTAGGACGTCAGCTGTCTATTAACATTTCCGAAACTTTTCCTAGTGCCTGCTGACATGAGAGAAGCTTTCTGCCACCTGGCTCTCTTGGCAAGCAACAGGCAGCGTCTGTCCCACTTTGATCTGCTGCACAAGATGTTTGACCAGCAGTGAGTGGGCTGACATGCCTCATTCTCTTTCTACCAAAGCTGATAGAATAAAGCAAAGGATTCAGTTGGCTGGGGTCAGCACTCCAGACCTGTACAAACCTCTGCTTGAACTCTGCAGACAGGCCTGCAAAGTCTGCAAAATCAAGGGCAAATAGTTTTCTTCCTCAGATTGTATTTACTTTCCCCACACAGAACCTTTATTTATACCAGTGATGGCTGGTAGGATGGGAAGGCACCAAGAAAGGCACCAGATGGGCTATTCAGGACAGTTTTCTTTGGGCTTTGTTTATATCACACTTGAAAAATCCATTTTCTTACAGGTTGCCCAGCCAAGGGGCTGTGCAGAACACCCAGACTTGGTGAGACCTGGAAGTCAATAGCTCTGCTGCTGTTTCAGTTTCCATGCACATGGAAAGTCAGCTCCACTTGCTCTGCTTCATGGTTTCTTTTGAGTGACTTTGTCACATCTGGGAACCTCATGGCTACCCTGAAGCTTCATTTTCTGGTCCAGCAAAGCTGGGGCCCCTCCTGGCCTTGCTGGGGGTTGTGTCAGAGTGAGCTCCCTGAATCCTGATCCCAGCTCACCTTGTGAACACGTAGTTTGATTCAATCAACCTGACACCTTCCCCTGCTGCTGCTTGCAGTGCATCACCACTTCATTTTGGAAAAATCCCATCACTAGGGACACATTTTGACCAAAGTGGTAATTTTTATGTAGATGCTGTTGATGTCCTGGAAGTAATGTGGTCACAGTGACCACATCTGTGTCTAGCAAGCCTAGATGAATCTCTGCCCCAGACCTCTGAAAAACACCTGGATGAAATGTCTCTGATGTTGTAATTCAGTCTCAGACTTTTGATATCCAAACAATCTGAATTTTGAAGCCAGCTCTTCAGTTGAAATAATTTACCTCTTCTCCAGACTAGATTTCAAGCCCCATAGGAATACCTTAAAACAAAAAGCCCAGCAAATAATTCCATTCAGTCATGTATTTCTCTCTATGCCTCTGTTATGTTTGCTAAAAAAGGATGGATCTTTATGCCTTGTTGTTGACTGCCTCAAACTGTGAAAAATAAATAATGATCAAAACCAAATGTCATCTGTCTTTAATCAATGAACTGTTGAAAAGGACACAGAGTGCCAGGATGTTTATGGAGTTGGGCTTAAATAGAGCTTGCAGCTTGGTGTGTACTTATGAAGGTGTTGACTAGAAGGTTTTAGACTCTGCAGCACACATTTTACTTTGAGCATTTAGCAAAGCTGCTCAGCCTGTTCCCGTTGGGTCTCGCATCCGTAATGTCTAAATGGATGCCTCAAGCTCATTCCTGGCTGGCTCCATGGACGGTGCTGGTCCTCTCTAGCTGATGCTTGGGAAAACAGATTGTGCATATAAAACATTAAAAATTCACTAAAGCACAATTCCTTGGATACATCATTTCCTCCACCTCCTCAGAGGGAATAATTGTAAAACCAAAGTGTTTCTGCCATTGCTGGATGGGCTCCAAAGAAAGTTTGGGAGCTTCACACCACCTTCAGGTTCACCGATTTTTACAGATATTTTACTGAGAACTTTTGCAAGACTGGTGTTTCTGATCATCGTTGTGGGGAAAAGCAGTGAATTCGTAGACACAAGAAACCCAGCTGGCTGAACAGCTAAAAATATATTTGGCTTGGCATCCTCCTTGTGCACCAAGACTTTGCATAAACCTTCATTCTCGAAAGGAACGTATGTAGCTATGAAATCAGAGCTGCCCTTTTGTGTCACTACAGGCCCCAAAATGAAATCCATCCCTGTATGTAGCATTCTTGGAAGCTCACAGGAATAAAATTATGAGAGCAGAAATAAGAAAGTTGCTGGCTGTCAAAGCATCTCCTATCCATGGAATCATCATGTGGGAGGTACACAAGTTTCAGGCCATTTGTTCAGAGACCATGAGAAATCTGCATGTCCACGCTTTGTGAAGGCCACGAATCAATGCAAGATCCTTTAATTCTTGTTATTTACTAGTTGCAACTTCCTTCTGACATCTTGTCTGGTCTCTAAAAATGGCAAACCAGATCGATAAGCCATCCCACAGCAGTGAGCACCCTGACCCTGAGAGCAGTATCAAAGAATGTGCCATTACTTTACCACTCTGTCATTTTGTCAATGTCAGCTTGAATAATGACTGCTATCTTGCATCAAATGCAGTCTACCCTGAAGTTCATTCACCATTAAGATCGTGTCTGCAAGGAGAGTGCAAGCTCAGCTACGAAATCCGAGCCCAAGGAGGACGTTTGTTTTGTTGTTCATGCGGTACTGCACCCAGCTATACATCAGCTCCTGTGACACACTCTCAGTTGAAGAGCTGCCATGCCAAACTGTTAGGTACCCACAGCCCATTCCCATGCCCATTTTAATCATGGTCAGGCATTTCCACTGGGTTTGATTAAAAATATAAGGATGGGTGCACTCGGGCGGACAAAAAATCCATTATAACACTGTCCTTTTTCTGGCAGTGGCCAGCAGCAGATGCCTACAGGGAAAGTACAAAAAGCATGGCAAGGATATAGTGATATTTCCCCTGAGAACTCTGCCAGGCTCCAGCACTTGTTGTCACATGGACATTCTGCAGTAGGTGAGCATGTTTTGCTTAATAGCCAGCAGTAGCTCACTCCTCCACGAATTTGTGCAGTTATCTTTTAAACACAAGTAATCTCTTACTGTCCACAGCAACCTGAGGTAGAGAGATCAGCAGCATAATTATATGTTGTGAGAGGAATTGCTCCCTTTGCTTTGAGTTGTGATTGACACGAGTCGGGTGCTATGGCTGGAACAAAATGTCTGCTGGAACAAACATGATCCACCTGTGAGAAAAGCTTGATCACCCAGGAATGAGTGCGTTTGTGCTCCCGTCATTTAATTTAAAATGTCACAGGTCAACATTCTGCCTTATAACCAGTGATGGAACTCAATTTGATGCGTTATTGTGAGAACTATTTAAAATGTTGAATGGGGATAGGCATACCATACCTGTCTATCACATCAAGATGGAAAGCCAGTTCGAATAAATTAGCCATGATTCAAACCATCAATTTCAGATTCAATGACTAGGGCTGAGCTGACTAGGTTTTATTCTTTCAATGTGCTGAACTTTCTCTGTAATGATTCTAAAACTGTGTCTATCAGCCTCAGCTTGCTTTATGATAGTTATTTCACCTACAATTTCATCTCACTTTGCCAAAGGTTTCTCTTACTCTTTCAGCTTGAACCCTGATAAAGCATCTTGTGACATTCATACATGCTGAACAGACACAGTGAGGTTGCAAACAAACCAAACTGACTGTCATTATTGAATAGTCCTCAGACACACACAGCTTGGGTAAAGTCATATTAGCTGTAAAAAGCTTGAATTCCTAGGAAATCTCTTAGGAGACAGAATTATCAACACCTAAGGTCATTCTGAATCATGCAACAAATTGAGTCAGGCAACCTTCAAGCAGGTACAATCTTTGTCACCCTGAGTAACAAAATGAATCTTGTCTTCCACATATTTCTAATGTAAAAGAACTCTTTCTTCTCCAGCTGCCTAGTGCCTCCTTTCCTTGTAATGATTTTTCATCTAGTGGTGTTCCTGGTCACACAAATCTGGTTTCCAAATGAATCTTATGAAATGGCTGTGTTCAGTCAGCATCAAATGTTACATATCAGCAGAACTGCCCTGAGACTGTTACAGAATACCTGTGACCCTGACACAGCGCTTTGGACTTGAGGCTTTCTGCAGACTTGGGGGTGATTTTGAGGAAGGTGAGGTAAGGAAAAACCCATGAGGATTTGTGGGTTTGATTGCCTTGGGTTGACAACTTTCCTGCTCCTGACCAGCCTCATCCAGCTGCATCCACCTCTGCAAAATGTAAAAGCTCTTGGAAGGTACATCAAAGGGCCTGCCTGGGTGCATCCAAGTGGTTCTGTTCCCTGGAATCTTGTTCATGACACCTAATAAAAATACTGTGGCATCAGAAAACAATTTCCCAAAGCTGAGGGAAAGCATGAACTTCCATGAGCGCAGGAAAAATGTGTGTACACACACTCACACACACGCACACACACACACACACACACACACACACAAACATATGTACAGTATGAATATATGTATGTGTATGTGTATGTCTATGGCTATGTCTATGTCTATGTCTATTTCTATGTCTATGTCTATGGAAAGCTTTAAGGGGAGTTTACAAAGGCCTAAACCCTATGGTTTCATAAGAAAAAGATCAGAAAAATTTTTGGCCAAACAGACATTTTTAGTTCAGCATTGACATGACGGCAGCAATTAGCCATAGAATAGCAAAGTAAAGCAAAGACATGAAGCAGAAATGCAAATCAGTATAAATTTTAAGATAGGAAGTACAGAAAAAGGAAAGAAGATAAAGATGGCAAGAAAAGATCCAAATTATTGAACAGGAAAGACTTTTCTAGGCTAATTAGGAAAACCAGAAATGTCAGCGATGTCACAGGCCAACCATGTGGAGACAGAAAAAATGTGAATAGTGATTTAGAGACAGTAGAAATATTCAATAAATATGTTTGCTCTGAGTTTGGAAAGAAAGAAGAGGATGTGTTTATATCACACAAGGATGTCGAAATATTTTCCACTCTACTAGCAACCAAGAAGGAAGTTAAGCAACTTCTTCTAGGGATAAACACATTTTATACGAACAGGATCTGCAAACTTGCAGCCAAGACTTTTCCTAGAACTGGCTGAGGAAATTTTTGACCCCTTGACATCAGTCTTGGATAACTCCTGTAGCACTATGGAAATTCCAGAGAAGTCGGGGAGCTCTCATTATGTGCCAGTATTAGAAAAGAGAAAGTGGTCTGACCCCAGCAGCTCTAGAGTGGCAAGTCTGACATAATCTCATCACAATAATGGAAAAACTAATACAGGAGTCAATCAAAACAGAATTAATGCATGGGAACATAATTAGGGTCAGTTAACATAGACTAATAGAAAATAGGACTTGTCAAACACTCTTTGATGAGATAAAAAGTTGGGATGATAAAGGTGACTATGTGAATATAATATATTTAGACTTTTATAAAGCTTCCACTTTGCAGCTCATGACAGTTTGATTAAAAAATTAGTGTGATGCAATGTCCATGAAGTGCTCCCTAAATGGATTAAGAACTGCTAAGTGATCTGCTAAAAGGTAGTTGTTTATGAGGCATCAAGGGCAGGTGGGGTTGTTTCTGAGGAGGCAAGGTCTATAGGAGTCTGTAGGAATCCTAGCATGACTGTGTCTTGTCATCCGTAATCTGTGAGGAAAATCTAAATTGCTGGAAACAAAGCTATTGGCTGAGACAAAGATGGTCAGTGCTTACAAGGACAGGACACACATGCGGAGCTGAAGGGAGTGTCCTCCCACAGGAAGAAGGGAAGTTGTGGTCTTGGTGCTGTCACTAGAAAGCAGAGAATTGAGAAAAATATTAAGAGTTGGTAAAGGGAAAGCAATTTCCTCTTTTGATGGCAGATTTATCGTGTGATATTTGGGTGGACAAACAAGATACAAGATATAGTGAGTAGAAGCAAGAATAGGAGTAGGGAAGGTGTTTTAACTTCGAGAATGATCAGTGAAAATGCACCTGGAATGCTGCACACAAAGATCACCCCAGGGTGGAAGAGATGAAATAGACCTTTCTTGTGAGCTTATGGCCAGGTGGGGAAGAATGCAGTGAGTGACTCTTTTGGCACAAGACTTTCTCTCCAAGCAGGAGTGCAAGTTTTCTGTATTTCTGTCTCCAATAGGAAGACACAAATTCTGTTTGCTTTCCTTATCACCTACTGAAGCAGGTGGCCTGAGTCTTGCCTTCAACCTCCTTAGATTACTGACAGCAAGATCAAGAGTCATACTGCAGCAGCACATATACTCCTTAGCAAGGACAACATGGCTTTTGATAAAGATTTTCAGGAGTTGTTCAACACTGTAGGAAAGACATTGAAGGGACTGTCTCAAGAATTTCAAGCCAAATTTAAGCTTGTAAATAGATCCCAATTTTATTTCTAGATGTAATTGAGAAAACGCGAAAGAGAAATGTATAATATTCTGTCTTCTGGTGCCCTCCCTCACAGGATACTGCCTCAGAAAAGATATTTTAACCAACTGTAAGTTATTAAAATTAACTCAGAATGAATATATAATTAAACAGAGTGCATTTCTTACTATGTCTGTCCAGGAGAAGATTCCTGGACTCCTATGATGGGAATCCACTCAGCCATCAGCCCTTTTTCAGTGTCAATTTTTCAGCTGTCTTTGTGTTTCAGCAATAGTGGATGAGGTTTCCATCCATGCAGGGATACAAGGAAAAAGGAAAAAAGAAGAAAGAGAGGAGGAAGGACCTGTGGGAAGAGAAAAAAAATGGATCAAAAGGTGGATTATAAGCTTTTTTAAAAATAGATCAGATACGACAAAGAGCAGAACAGTCAGTGTCCTTTAAACCATGTTCAGCTGGGTCATATTCACTTGTGGTGTGGCATAAGACACAATTTACCATGTGGCTCAGCTCCCCAAGAGATGACTGTATCTTCCTTTTCCAAGTGGATGCCAAATAAGTAAATTCAGGATGCTCAGGGGCATGGGAAGTGCTTACAGTCTCACTGCTTCCCTTGAACATTTTTTTGAATTCTACTTGGTAGTGATGCTTGCAGCTGTTGTTTTGTAGCCTATGTGGAATTCATTGGTGGGTCTTGTTTGGGTCCTGGGGAGTTTTTTGTCAGCATACCACCCACAAAGATCAACACTCAGAGTCCACAAAATGCAGTTTTTGTTGATAATAGCAAGCCTGAATGTACAAAGTTTAACATCCTTGAGCTGCCCTTCCAGCTCTTCCCATGGAGATTCACAGTCAGGGAGGAAAAAATACCTTGTGTAGGTGTCAGTAACCTGAATCCAGGTGCCTGCATGCAGCCATACATAATTCTCTGGGAATTATCACTCCATTCAGTTGCCTACCCATAGACCAAGAGTGTATCTGAGATATTTCAGAATGCCCTGGCCTTCTGAAAATGGGCTTACAAATGTAGTAGTGCTTCTTTCTGGGTCAGAAGGAAGCCCAAAGTGATTCCAAAGGTCCCAAGTGGGTCTAAACCTTCCAATATTGTTAATGTAATTGGGAGTGGGGTGGGATTTCAATTCCACCATGGATGTCCATGCATCCAGCACACAGGGTAACACCCACACAGCAGACAAAAATGTCTAAACAGCCAAGTATAGAGTGATTCAGCTGACCAAAGGTCAGTGTCTAAGTCAGGGTCAGAGAAATAGCTTTCTGAACTCCCACAGGAGTGGGAGTACCCAGTTCCTGAATACATCAGAGAGTGGAGTTTTACTTATCCCTTATGTTACACATCGTTTATAGCCTCCCTGAATAGCACGCTTACTGGGCTATCCATCATTCATAGAATCACAGAATCATTTAGGCTGGAAAAGGCCTCCAAGACCATCAGCTGAAACCATTAATTCAGCACTGCCAGCTCCACCACAAAACCATGCCCACAAGTACCACATTCACTCATCTTTTTAAAACCTATAGGGATGGTTTAAAACCTAAAGGGAGTGGCTCCACCACTCCCCTGGGCAGCCTGTTCCATCACTTGACACTCCTTTGGATGGAGACATTTTTCCTAATATCCAGTCTAAACCTTGTCTGGCAGAACTTTCAGTAAAATTCTAAGAAAAGGGGTCATTCCCTCTTGGTCTGTCACTTGTCACCTGGGAGAAGGAACTGACTCCCACCTGGCTACACCTCCTTCCAGACAGTTGTAGAGGGGAATAAGCTTCCCCCAGAGCCTCCTCTTCTCCAGGCTGAGCACCCTCTGTCACTTCTCACAGGACTTGTGCTCCTGATCCTTCACTTCCCTTGTTGCTGCCTTGTTCATTCACATGTGCAAGTCACTGACCCCACCAGTTGCCAGACCAGTGGTCTCAAAAGCCTTCTGAAGGCAATCATGACCCCACCCACACTAGAATTCTCCAGGGAAAACCTGCCTGCAAGCCTGCAAGGCCACCATTACCCTTGTGGATGCAGGACTCCAGGTGTGCCAGGTGCCACCTGCTCACCAGGTCGCTGCTTGCTCCGCTCCCTCATGGCTCCCCTGCTCTGGACACTGGGAAGACAATGGTTGCTAGGGAATCTGGAGTCAGTGCCCCAGATTTGCTGCTGGAGCACAACAGAAATAAAAGAGAACAGCAGTCAGAACACACCCGTGACACTTTCCTGGGCAATCCTGAGAGGGGAGGCGCTAAATATCATTTAATATCTTAAAAAAAAAGGATGGGGATGGGGGGGCAGAGAAGGAGGGGTGCCTGAAGGAGGAGCAGCAGCAAATAGATATTCATCCCTTCTCAAATTCATCCCTTCTCAACAGAGGTTTTAAGTACTTTATTTACCTCTGGTGCAGAGGCACAGGAGCTGGAGAGGTACCACACCTCTTCAGGCTGGGACTGAACATTTTAATGCATGTGAACAGCATGCTGACTTCATTAAAGCATTCGATTAACACGAGAAAGGACCCACTCCAGCAGCTGCATTTATCACTAGGGCTATGGCATATTTAGAGAGAGTGATTTGGTAGGCCCTTAGCATAATCAGAATAGATGAACCTACCTTGGAGGGGAAAAAAAATAGGACGTAGCTTTTAATAGACCTGTAAGTGCACTATGAATATTTATTGTGTCCATCCTTCCAGTAGGGGCTTGATGAGATAGGGAGCAGAAGTGGGACAAGATCCCTCAGCAGTGCCTGCCGTTGTCCATAGGTGTGTGTTGGTGTCAGTGCACGAGGGCTGGCACACCAGACTTCCATCACCTCTGCAGAGCTTGCTCAAGATGGTGATATTTGTGCTTGCTGCTAGGAAATCCTCTGTACTTGCTGCCCTCAGAGGGGTAGCCAGCTCCAGCACGTGATCCAGACCCCAGGGGACTGTGGATCCAGAGGTGTCTCCCCAGGGTCATGCGGAGCTGAAGCACAGCCCTGGTGTGGTCACCTCAGCAAGGAGCCTGCAGGTGGATGATGTGACTGCAGGCACAAGCAACCCTACAGACCTCAGCACCCTGGGTCCAGCACTCATCACATTGGGTCAGACCAAAGACCCTGTGTCCCACTCCCAAAGGTGTCCAACAGCAGGACAAGACTGGAAGAATAAGGCAATCTTACTGCCCCAGTCATCAGCAATTTGAGAACCAGAGGCATCCTGAGCCAGTGATGATATATTGGTGGTAAATGATTCTCCACAGAACCATTCTTCCACCAATTTTTTCCTTCCTTCTGTTTCATTCCCATTCTTCATCTCTCCCCAAGCTCACCACCACTCTGCAAAGCAATGAGCACTTTTAATTTAATTTTTACATATATTTTTTATGCCTGTGTTTAGGAACCTTCAAATTAATGGTCCTAAAAATAAGTGATTACTGAAAGGAGGCTGGGAGAAGGGGAGAAGGGGAGAAAGAGAATTAGAGGCAAGAGGTTGCCCTTTGGGAACCAGAGAACTCAGGGCAGATGATCTGAGAGCCAGTTTAACAGCTGAGACTGTGATTAGAGTGTGCATCTGTATGTGAGCTGTGAGTTTACTGGAAATTAGGGCAGTGGTGGTTTAGCTAGAAAGTCCCTATTAAAGAAGAAATAACTAGGACCATATTTCCAAAGAGCATTTTTGAAAAGCTTCCTCAGGGAAAGTGGGGATGGAAGAGTACTTCACTTGAAAAATACCAAAAAACCAAAAAAACTTACATGGAAATTTTCATTAATCTCTGTAGACTGTTAGGTCAAATTAGGATAAGAAATCTGATCATGGAAGTGTGAAACGCAGGGAGTTTAGCCAATTCTAAGGGCAAATCTCAGTGCAGCTTGAATGTTGAAGATTACTGCCAAAGGTTTCTGCATGTACGTGTCACTGTAACAAACACAACTTTTAATTGGTCTATATACAGAGGCAAACATGTAGATGCAAGATCTTTTCTATTTTTTTTCAATTTATATGCATCGCTAAAGATGTCATTTTCTGTAATTCTCCCTGCCTCATTCTCTAATATACATGACCTTTAATAAGCAGGACTTACGGTTTGACAGCAAGGACTGTTGAAAAACGCAAGGAAATCCTGGCTGGATTAAATTTTTAGTCCGTTTCCATCCACTGCTTACACTCCAGTTGCATGTGGATCATAAACTAAAGATGGCAATTTGGGAGGCAATTTTCTTGAATTGCAGGTACAGCAGGATGCAGGGGAAAGTAATGGCAGGATCAGGCAGTTAGACATGGTATAAACATTTAAGCTACCAGTTAGATTTAATGGATTTTTATTCATTCACTTTCTTTTTCTCTCTCTCTCTCTCTCTCTCTTTTTTAATATCCACGAATGAGAGGAACAAAGGAAAAGAAAAAGAAAAAGAACAGGAAAAAATAGATTAACACCTTATCTATTAAGGGCTTTGCAGGCTTTGCAGTTCTCAGTGGATTTTGTTTGCCCCCAATGAAAGAAACCTCTTATTGAGGTACCTGCAGGTGCGTGGGCAAGACCTCCCACAGTTGCTGCAGCAAGGTCACCTAATTTCCCATGGAGAAGAGGCACCTTATGGGTAAGGAAGATGCACCAGGAAGGTCCTGGGCTGTGCCATTACTGTAGCTCTTCTGGACTGGCTAGAGTTTGGGAATCAGGACTTTTCTTTGTGCTTCACACTTCAAAAGGAAACAGTAGAGAGAGTGCTTTTTCTTTTTTTTAGTTAATAAGGATTATGTGGCTTCTGGATTCTCCTGCTGAGGATGTATTATTAATACAGGTCTTGGAAAAAGTAGTGAGTGTGCATTCATTGAAAAATCACATCCCTAACTTCTCATTTTTGGCTTTGGAGATCTCTTCCCTAGAGAAGGAAGTCAAATATTTCAGAATACCCACAGAATAATAGGGTTTCACTGAGTTTGCTGACTGACTGCCAGCTCAGCACACAGTCCCAAAGCCTACTGAGGCCATGGGTGACTCACCATTCAGGCACCTGGGGATGGGGAAGAGCGGTGTCCCCCTGTCTGCTGGAGAGGCTGGGAACATGCCAGACAGGATGCCAAGCTTGCCCCAGCCATGCTGGGGAAACATGGGAATGAAATTCAACAGCACTCAGAACATCTCCATGTGCTCTGAGCCAGCAGTGCACCTCTTGAGTGGTTTCCATTTGTACTGGGAGGAAAAAAGCACCCAAGTGCCACAGACTCAAGATTTTTTATGGGATATTGCCCTGCTCACCTCTATCAGTTGTTTCTGCAAATCTCAACTGCTGCGAATGTGCCCTGAATTCGAAACAGATGCAATTGTCCAGAAACTGGGATTTCCTCATAGGAGGAACACCATGTCCAAGGTGTGTGCAGTATTTCAGGAGACAGTTGGACTTTTTGGCAGCTCTCCAGAGGAGAGCAGTGAAAACAACATAAGAAAAGATCAAAGACACCAGGACCTTTCAGTCTTGAAAAGAGAAGCGGAAGATATGAGCATAGCTTTTAAATGTTTAAAAAGCTGCTTCAAATAAGAAAGGAATTCTCCACCAACACTGGGGATGGGACAAGTTCTGGTGTGGGAAGAAGGTTCAGATTAGATGTTAGGAGACCTCTAAGACTAGGAATAATGAAATACTGGGATAAGCTGTGTGAGGGAGAGGCAAAATCTTCATTTCTTGAGGCATGTACAAAGAGGTTAAACATACACCTGCATAGGACGGGAAGAATCCTGCCTTGTGGCAGGAATGAACACTTGGTCTCTCCTAACTCTGTCCTTTCTTGGTATTTGACTTCTGCAGTAGAGAGGAAGTGTGCCTTCCTAAAATAAATGCTTTTGGCCAAGGATTGTTGTTATTCCTGGCAGTCCTTTCCCTCAGGTGATTCTGCCACAGCAACTGTTTTCATGCACGGGATCCCTTTCTTCAGGAATTGCCTGATTTGACCTGGCCTGAGGGCACAGATCACACCGTGGATTAGCTCACTGGCAGTGACTCCTGGAAGCTTCTGGATCCTGGATGCTTACAGTCACCTGGTTCCAGTCTTGCAGAAGGCAATGACGACGATTAGTGTGAGCAGAATCAGGCCTGCATTTTGTTATGGGGGACTATGGATCAACCCAAAGCTGTGACATTACAGGCACAAGCCTGCCTGAGCTATCTTCCTCCACTGAACACAGTAGGAACAGAAATCTTCACAATTCAAGCCTGGAGACAAGAGCAAGGGTTGTGCTGAGTGATGCTATTTGGCCTGGTGCTGTAGCCTCCAGCTCCAGCCGTCCAACCCAGACTGCATTCTGCACAACAGGCATTCAGAAGCCACTCAGGGCCCTTTCAGTGACTGATACCCCAGCAAACTGCTGGCCACTGACACAATTTATTCAGTGTTCCCCATTTGGGCACAGAGCAGCAGTGGTTGGAAATGAGAGGGAGGCGGGAGAAGGCATGAGCAGTCCACAGGGATCATACACAGCACAGGCACAGGGAGGTTGGTTTGCTCGAGTGCACAAAGCATTCCATATGCAAACACTAATTTACTGGGTCAGCGGGCACACACGGCAGGGATGCCTGTACACCCCGGGAATACACACAAAAACACATGCACACTCACCCCAAGCATATAGAAACAGTCATTACATTTGTATACACAGAGACAGTGCCTGTGAGCTGGCCAAGAACACACACAGTTGTATTTGCAGGCAGAATTTAGCTGCACACATACACACATGCATATTACTCATTTGCAGACTCTGCCACCATGTACCCTAAGCCTTTTTCCACTGCCCTGCACTTCCTGGTCTCTGAAAGACCCCTACATACCATCATCACAGATGAATCTCTGCAGTGCCAGGCATAGGGAGCCCCAGCAGCATGTCCTGGTTTTTTTTCCAAATGACATCCCAGCAAAATTCCCACATAGGTGTAAGAGCCTGCAGCTGGTAGCCTGATAGGGTTATGTGTTTCCTGCAGCATTAATAGCTTTTTAAAAATCCTAATGTGTCATTCAGATAAAAGTTGCAGCTGAAGAGTCAGGAAACTCCCAGGTGAATGCTACATGGGCCAGATTGAACTCTGCCCGCGAGCGAGTCCAATGTGAGAGGGTGAACAGGATGGAGATAGCCAAAGTTCTAGCATTGCTGAGCAATTTGATTCCCTCCTGGGGCTCCCCGGCTCAGCTGGAAAGTTTTCTGTACTGACATGAGCACCATTTATTTTGGCTGCACAAAGTTGTCTCCAACAGCCCCATGGATCCAGCTGCGTCAGGAAAGGAACTGCAGACACAACCCCATGCTCCCCCTGGGTACCAGTGTCACAGCCTCTCCTGGCAGTGATGGCAGGGGACAGTCCAGTGCATGGGGTCAGGCTGTCTCAGGGGTGTACTGTGGAGGGGTTGATTGGCACAAAGTTGGATTTTATTCTTATTCATGCAAGTCCTGCATCATTAGCTGCACAACATCCAGCCTGCATGAGGCAAAGCCAAACAGCAATTTGCCACTGCACCTCCCCTTGGTTTAAAATCAGACCATTTACCTGGGCTCCAAAGCCTGCATTTAAGTGCCTCACTTCAGAAAGCCCTGCTTGCAATGTTCTGCTGAAGCACTTCCATCACAGAAATTTCTGCAACCTGCAGTCTCAGCAGTGAGGCCGAGGGCTAAATGAGTCACAAAGGCTCAATTTCCCTGCTGCACTCCTGAGGAATAGCATTTGCTTATCGACCCCTACCTGGGGCTTTTTAAGGATTAGTCGCTAATGCAGCCAGGCTGGGGACAGGATGCAAAACTGGTGTAAGCCAACCAGTTCCCTTCCTCTCAGAGAAGTTTGCATCACACTATGACCTGGAATTCGTTTTGGTTGCTGGTTTGTTTTTCTTTTTAAATTTTGTTCATTACAGCTCTATAGAAGCCTCAGGCACTGGTACTTCTGTTTCAATCAGGATTGCCCAGTCCAGGTGGGTTTGCCTTTGCTGCTGTGACTTCTGCAGAACAAGACACTTTGGTTCCTCGGGGTTGGCTTTCAGTATGGCTTCTTTCACTGGTGCTAAAGTCAATCTCAAACATGTATGAGAAATAAACCTGTCAAGGCAGGAGAAAACCAACAAAAAACAATCAGTGCTTGTTGAAAGGGAGAAAACCTGAACGGCACAACATTAATTCCCACCTTGTAACTTCGTGTCACAAGACACAGGAAGCTGTATGAAAAATAACCAAGGAATTGTTTTGTGACAGGGCTACGTTTGGAAAAAGTATCTCCTTTACAAAATATGCCCTGCTCTGGGATGCTAGCTATGTCTGACATGCAGACGCAGAGGATGATCAGCTGTGCCCACTGTCCTGGGGAGTGGAGATATGAACATTGCTTCAGAGGAAGGATACCAAAGCAACAATGAAATTCCCCGCTCTGTCTGGCTTTGGATGAGCACGCCAGTATGTGATAATCCTCTAAGGGCTCAGAAAGGCTGCAGGAGCTCTGCTGAGCCAATCACATGGGGATGGAAGACACTGCAATTCCAAGGGTAGAGGTCACTGCAAATCAAGGGCAGTGGTCAGTGGCTCAGAATGTCAACGGACATCAGTGCAGTTCTAGTTCAGTTCTCTGAGCTAGAAGGTTTCTTGTTGAGGCAGTAAGCCATGCACAGCATCTGCCCTAAGCCACAGTTCACAGAATCATAGAATCATTAAGGTCAAGAAAGGTCTTCAAGATCAAACCCAACCTTTGACAAAGTACCAACATTCCCACTAAACGCTATCATGATCTGCCATGTCTACTAATTTTCTGAACACTTCTGGGGATGGTGACTCCTGTTTCAAAGATAAACCAATTTTTCAGTGAAGAAATTTTCCCTAGTGTTGAGCACTACGGTTTACCAATAAACCTGGGACATCTTACTGTCCCCCACCATGCAGTAGCTCTTCTGCAACAGCTCTGTGCCAAGACTTATTTCTCATGGTGCAGGTGACACAGTGCACCATGAGAAATAAGTCTTGGCACAGAGCTGTTGCAGAGAGCTACTGCATCAGAAGGTCATTCAAGGTCTCTGATGCCTCTCTGAAAGAAGACAGAGGCATCAAGGTCTCTGATGCCTCTCTCTTCTTTCAGAGAGGCATCAGAGACCTTGAACGACCTTCTATAGGCTGAGCTTCCAGTTGAATCCTTAAAAGCAAGTGCTAAGTATGGGCTGCAAACTTTTGGCACTGTGGATGTGTTGATGTGGTTGTGGTGGGGGTGACCTCCAACCAGCACTAGTCTGTGGGAAATTCCTGCTACATGTGTGTAATCTGAGGAGAAATGCTGCACTCTGCATGTGGAGCTTGCTTTGTAACAAAATCATCTTTATTCTGGTCTGAGCTGATGGGGTCAGCACTGCCTAAAGCTGCCCTGACTGTGAGTTCTTATTTTGCAGACATTCAGTCCTTGCAAGGATCAGAGCCCCAGTAGTAAATAAGGCCCCTGTTTCCTCCCCCTTTCCATGCTTTGATACCTTTGCTGGACAACCATTAAGCTATTGGAGATGAGCCAGTAGTTTAGAGCCAAATCAAAGCCAACAGCCCCAGACTGAAGCTTTGCCATCTTCCAGCATAACAGGCTGCCTGCAGGCAAATTCAAACAAAATGCTGCTTCAGTGCCAATCTTTCAGTATAGGTACAAAGCAGACATCATGGTTCAATACAGACATATCACACTCTGACAAACAAATAACGGGTCGGCAACATGAAGGAACAAGCCTAAATAAATATTCTGGAGAGAAAAATCAAGGTTCCTTGGGCAAGGAAGCTGCTTCCATCTTTCTGAGGAACTTTGCAGGAAGATATGCTGGGCTCCCTAGGAAGGAAGAAGCCATCAGGAGATTAATCTGCGTGGCTGTGAACAATGGCAAAGGTGCGATTCACTTGTCTGCTTCTATTAAACAGTGCAAGAGCTAAGAAGTGAAGAGGCCATTTAAATGTGTCCAGTTTGATCAAAGCTAAGTATGCCGAGACAACACAAGGCAGGAACACAGGGAGTTTGACCTAAGGGCCAAATATCTTTAGCCAGATTTTGCCACTGAGGTTGAGTGGGTGCAGCTCTGATGAGGGTGTCAAGAACTCCTGTCCCGTTTTCCTCAACCAGAGCACATTTAAAGCCACTGCTGGAGCTTAGGTTGCTTGGGAGTGATCCTGTAGGAGTCTGCACGAGAAAGCTGAGTTGTTTTTCTCTATGAGCTGCAGGCTCTTGCCCAAGCAAGAAGTCTGCTCTGCCAGCAGAAGTATCCCAGGGCAGACCACTTCAGGGAAATGGGTTAGAAAGAAGAGTGATCTCAGCGTTATCTCACAGCTAAGAGGAATGTAGGGGACTTCACTCTCCTGGCAGGTCCCTTCTGGGTGGTGCTTTCTCTCTCTGCTGTTTTCTTCTACTGCTGTCGGTCTGTCTCATCTATGTAGCCCGAGAGGTGAAGTAAGACCTATCAAGCATTGTGTGTACAAACAGAAACCACAGCACAGGTTTGTATTGTATCTGGGCTCTTTTGAGCCAAACAGGGTTTCTTAAAACAAACAAAACCCCTAACAAACAAAAAACCAAACAAAAGCTAAAACAAAACAAAACAAACAAAACAAAACAAAAAAAAAACGAAACAAAAAAAAAATAAAATAAAAAAAAAACAAACCACCACCCCTACCACAACAACAAAACCCAAGGAAAAAAAACAGAAATTACAAACCTGAAAAAAGACCCCCCATAATAGCCAGTTAAGCTCACAGGTACATATCTGAGCACTCCCAGCTGCACCGATCAATCCATATGCCAAGCACAAGTAACTGAGACAGATAAAGAGCAGAAGCTGTGAAGCAGAGATTATATAGTGGACAAAGTGCTCAGGAGACCCTTAACCTGCTTGAAAATAAGAGACTTCACCTTGTTTTCTACAGATATTGGTACCCAGGATGGGAAACTGATGTGCTTAGAGGAGAGAAAGCACAGTTTCAGGGACAACACCAGAGCCTGCTGTACTGAAAACGTTTGCACTGCAGCAACAAACAGCCCAGGAGAGACACTGATAGCAGCCAGTGTCTGATGGGAAGCTAAATTAACAATTTCTGGGGATGTCACAATCCTGAAGATGAAGTGGGAGAACAATTCTCTGTAAGGTTTTGGTACTGGAGCTGATGGGAACCAATTTCCTAAACCCTTTTTCATGGTTGTCCAGCCCTGGTGCGGGCACAGCTTTCTCTAGGGAGCATTGAAAGCTGTGTATGAGAGAGAGGAGAGTGCTGCATTTCCCTACTGCATCCAACTCAAGACATGGTTTAGATGCTTGTTCTGCTCCTTCCTGTCATGGTTGAAGTCTGCCAGGCTACTATTACCACAGTGAAGCTTATCAAAGTATTTTTTCCTCTAAGCTCAGCACCCAGCTTCTCCAAAGCAGGAGCTGCCTCACACCTTTGTGGTCATGGAGAGCATGGACCATCAGGTCAGGGTTTCCAAAATGAGCTGGGTCTTCTTGGGAGCTTACACCTGTTTCCCCTACCATGACAGCAGACTTGGAGTCAGGCTGGTGGCATACATTCTTGTAGCATGCCAGTGCCTCTAATGGACAATTTGCACAGTCCTGATCACATTGCCATGCTCAAGGGGCTGCCTGCTCACCCCATCCTTGCTTCTACATCCTTGACTCCAGCAATGCCTTAGTGAGCTGTAACAGCATCTCTGCTGCAAGGGCTGAGCAGTGACATGCAGCTACATGGGCTGCTTCATCCCTGTGGTGGCATTTATCCTCTCTGGGGACCGCGCTGGATCAGTGGCAGAGGTCTGTGTATGGCTGTGAGGCTGTCAGTGAGGACAGACCGGATTTGGCAGTGCTGGGTTAATGGCTGGACTTGATGATCTCAGAGATCTTTTCCAGCTTTACTGAATCTATGATTGAAGAGGTGTTTCAGCATCTTGGGGTGTCTGTTGAGCCCCAGCAATGTTGTCTCTGCCTAAGGCTGACAGAGTGAAGCAGGCCTCCACACAATGCAGGTTGCACAGTATCACACAGATGAGGCTGCAGAGCAGTGATAGCACTGGGGGAAGATAAAGCTTTGCCGTCCTAGATGATAAACACCATCAGTGGCTGCTCAATAGGTAATGTGGGATTGGCACAGTCCCAGGGCAGATGTAACACCCCTGCAGAGTATGTATATGTGTGACTTCCCATAAATCCACGTCTGACACGAGGACCTTTGTGAACTGCATTATAAATAATTAGCTGGACATGTCTGTATTTCTTTTTGCAGTACCACTGTTGCTAGGACGAAAGTTGAGGTCTTCTGCTTCTGTGGTGCCATGGATTGTGTGTCCAGAAGGGGCAGGTGATGGTTCAGGCAGCATGACCCCTCACTGCAACCTGTCCAGACATCCTGTAATGAGTCTGGCAGTTTGTGCTCAGCTAAGAAACCTAGCCCATCATATCTGAAGATATCCCTAGAAGGTTAATGCAATATAACCCTTGGCAGCTTGTTCCTGGTATAAATGAGGTCTTGCTTTGAGGAATTTATGATTAAAGTGAATAAAGAACAGTCATCTTTCCAAATATAAACTGAAGGTAGTCTCTGATTTATTTCTCATGATGCATTTGGTCATGTTCTGTTGTCTTTGCAAATCTGTATTTTTATTGCATTGAGATGTTTCTCAGGTTTGGGTTACATTTCTAATAAATATCCAATGCCATGTTGATTTCCTGTATCATATTTCATTAGTCCTAGGGAGGAATGGAGCACCATTTTTATAAAAAACAGCAGTCTTAAAAGGAGTTTTTAACACGGGGCTTGTCTGCCTTTAGCAAATGATAGCTGGCTCTCTAACAGTGCTGGTATTGTTAAAAGCATTAGAACCTGCCTTCGCATGGACTTGGTTATCTCAGGATAAAGGTGCCTTATGCTGGTATAACCATTTCCATGTGTGAAGAGGAATAATTCCAAAACTGTAAATCAAGGCTTTTAGTGATATAACTTTAACTGGTAAAAATCACATTGCTAATAGAGACATGGTCGAAATAAGGGAAAAAACCTCAGCATGGAGAGAGAAATTCCTATTGTGGATGATAGCTGTGTAGGAAAAGATTTTTAGGATCCTTTTTACTGTCCTGCTTCGATACCCTGCTGGAGTATATTGGTCTGCTTTGGTCGTCACAGTGAAAAAAGATATTCTGCCTCAGGACTGGGTCATGTGGCAGCAAAGCAAAGTGGATTAATTCCCTCTGAGTGCTGGGTTGCCAGTGTGGGCTCAGGACTAGGTGCCCCATGTTTGTCTCAGGCACATCTTCCCAAAGATGTACTCCAATGCATTTCCCATCCCACCTCTGCACAGAAAATCCTGCAAAGTCTGAAAACTATCTCTTGTGGCAAAAAACTCATGCAGAAGAGGAATCTTCCAGGACTCCTCAAAAAGACCACTGTCATTGAAGGGACAGGACAATGTGTGATGGGAAAGACATGAAGGGAAAACGTGGTGGGAGCCCCAGAGCGAGAAAATTCCCCGCAGGGTATGCTCAGCTCAAGGTATGAGCCTGTGTTTCTCTCACCACTCTGCATCTCCCTCATTGCAAGAAGAAACTGAAACCTTTGTTATTCAAATATCCTCCCCATGATGAACTACATTATCCTTCATTTTTTCAAGGATTTCTCTCTTAGGCCTATCTCTTATTTCATTAATGCAGTTGCTGGAGATGAAATCCCTTCTTCCTTAATTGCTCTGCTCCAACCATCCTTGTTGCTCTTCATGAAAGAATCAGACAATAATCCTAATATCCTCCCTTTTTTTGTCACCACTGCTTAACAAGAAGAGTCTTGAAATCATTGCCCCTTATTTCCCAGTCCTAGCCAGCCGATAGGAAATAATTAACTCCTATCTGTGCTGACGGAGTGGTGGCTGGTGTGTAGCCAGTTCCAGGTAGTTTGTTATTCCTGCTTTATCGCCTGCTGCAGAAGGGAGGCTGCAAGATTATTGAGCAAAGCTCTGCCTGCGTGTTTATCACTATAAGTTTGAAGAAACAGTGTTAAGTAATGATTTAATTTTATTTTATAATTTTCTTAAATAAAGAGTATTGTTTAGTCTCAGTGATGCAAATGACAAATCTTAGACTCATTTCATTTTACAAACAAGATTGTCTTTGCTGCAGCCTGTGCTACAGCAGATGATCACACAGAGATCATCCCAGGAGATGCAGAAAGCTGGAAGCTGCTCAGCAGCAGCAGAAGAGCTGGAAATGTGTGAGCTGCCCAAATAGCTCAGGTTGGGGATGAGGCAACTGGACACTTGGAATTTAACCAAGCTTGCAATCAGCTGCTTCATGAAAGCAGCTTTGTCTGATTATCCCAAAGGTCCCCTTAGCTCAGCATCCAAGAGTAGCCAACAGCAGATTACAAGATCAGAGGGGGAGCAGAAGCCAGCATATCTAATCAATATTTATCCCTGTGCTGTGTTTTGCATCTTGAGACTTTTTGCTGTAAATGTGGCTTCCATTGTTGCCTCCAGCAGCCTTTATGAACTCATTAAAGCCTTTATCACCTATCATCAAGGACTTCCCAACTGCATTAGGTGCTTGTTTTGAATCTGTTACCTGCTAATTTCACTCACTGCACCCTGTACTTGTGTTGGAAAGGACAATGAACAACTTCTCCCAGTGCTCACTCCCCCTGACACTCAGGATTTATTATTTTCCTTCCCTCCAGCTGTGTCTGAGAAATAATGTTGTAAAATCTCTGGTAAGGCAAGAATGCATTAATCACTAACTTGATTGATTGCTGAAGGATCATTTCCTCCCTATGATACATGCAAACCCCCAAACTTCTTGAATCAGAAGTATGCTTGAGGTGTTCAATGTCACATCCATCATCTCCATGAGCATCACTGTTGGCAGAGGCAGATGTGGCTGCTCAGACAACCTCTTTACAGTGCTGAGAGACCCATGGTCAAACTTCTGCCTGGCTGGGCAGTGTGTGTGAGCAATCCAGCAGCAGTAAAACATCTCAGTTTTGGTAAGATGTCCCATGGTGACCCTCTGCTTCTCAGTTCCATCCCTGCCTCTTTATAGCATTTACACCCCTGACACCTCGGTTGTCATGCACAACTGTTTGCAAACTGGAAACTATCCTCAGACCTCTAGGAAAGCTCAGTTAGTATTAGGATTGCTCCCACAGAAGAATAGATTGCTTTGCAAAAACACCTCAAATTTCAATGGGCCCTACACATAAAACCACAGAACAGTTTGGGTTGGAGGACTCTTAATGATCATCTTATTCCAAATCCCTTGTCATGAGCAGGGACACTTTCCACTTAGCCAGTTGCTCAGAGCTCCATCCAGCCTTGTCTTGAACACTTCCAGGGATGGGGTGCTCAGAACTCCTCTGGGTAACCTGCTCTAGTGCCTCACCACCTTTCTACATCTTCCCACCATTAAACACAGCCTGGACTTGTATCCACAGCCCTTACATGTCCATTGCCCCTTTCTTTGGCATGGCTGAATAATCCCCATGTGGGAGGCTGTTGTCCGTCCCCATCCTCTTCAGACCATGATAAAGGATTTTCAAAATGAGACCATCCAGTGACATAAAATTCACTTTGATAGGGGAAAGGAATGTGATGACGGTAAAGCAGTTGTCAGCCTATTGCCTAAAGCCACAGAGAAAGAACTGTGTCACGTCATGGAGACAATTCACTTTTTATCTCTGCTCTGACTTTTTCACACAGCTTGTCTCTCCATCCTCTGCCATTTTCATTTAGCAGCTCCTCTGCCTGGTGATGACCCAAGAAGTCTTTAAGGCAGGAGACAAGGGCACAGGAGGTGATACAGCAGTCAAGTAGAGATCAGAAAGACACCCTAGGCTGGGAGAAGCTGGCTTGCAGTAATTTCACTTTAGGACTCTTATTGGAAGTGGGTCTTCTCTCCCCAGTGCTGAGTTGCAGAGGGATCTTGGATCTTCCTTTGCTTTTCCCTCTGGCTACTAGAAAAACACGAACACTGACCCTCAGGGTCTGTGAAGTCTCAAAGCCAAGCCCTGGTGCAAGACTCAGGCTTCTTGGAGGGTCAGAAGGAGCCTTTTGAAAGTACAAAGTCATGGGGTGCTCTGCACTTTGTAAAAGGTGACTCAGGATCTTTCTCTTTTTGGGTGCTGAATGCACCTCTGGGCTGTGGTGCCTGTGTGACCCCCATGCACAGCAACAAGAACTGATACCAGTCATGCTGGCAAGAGAGATGGAGTGGCAGAAATGGTTTGGAAAGGAAACACCTGGCAAGGTTCCCATTCACCAAAAAACAGAGAAGAGCCCCAGGCTGTCCTGTGGCCATCACTGCACACCATGAGGCATAATCAGCCAAACTGAGCACAGCAGAGAGATGAAGCAAGTGAAGCCTTCAGAGACAGAGCATGAACATGGCTGGTTTGATCTCCAGATGACATGAAAACTGCCCTCCACTCAATCCCTAAAATACAGGCCACAACATTTCCTATTAAGGTAGCAGCATCTTTCCTACCAACTTCCAAGCTCGGAAATTTTCCCAGGCTTGTTGCTGCTGGTGACCCACTGAGAACTGCTCAGGCAGCATAACCCAGAGGTGGTGCCTGATCCTGCCAGATCCCACAGCTTGGATGCAGTGAGCACTCTACTGTCCCTGGGGCTATTTGGAGATGCTCTGCCTCTCCAGCAGGGAGGAGGGAGGAACAGAGCATTTCTGACTGCAGCCAAGAAAGCTAATGGATACATTTTTTGTCCCAAGGCAGGCAAATTATTTCTGCTCCCAGCTGACCCCTCAACCACAAAAAACACCATAAAACAGCAAGAGTGTGTAAAAAATAAACACAGGCACGCATCAGCCTTCTGGATTCCCTTCCCACGAGCCAGAGGAACTCGGGCCGCGGACAGAAGGAATGTGGTGTTGCATCGGGAACCATAGGGATGGGATCAGGGACAGGAACATTTTATAACTGGCCTCTGGACCCACTGAGGAGCAGAGGGAAGGAAGAAGCATGTGAGTGATGACTACTCATATTGCAAAGGGGGGCAAATTCGAATCTCATCTGCATGTTTTGCAAGAATTGGGATTTACATTGTAAACTGCTTGCTCTGCTACTTTGACTCTTGCTGTATTGGCTCCTCTGGCCAAGTTTACATCAGGGATCAGCCTGATCAGCCAGGAGCCCTGCAAAGGAGTTATAACACATGGAGCTAGATTCATGCTGCAGGTTCTCAAGAATCTGTAGGGAAGCATGCTATGAATGGAAGCATCTTTTTGCCTCTCCCTGTCACCTTGCAGCCTGCCAAGCTGGAGAGAAAGGAAGACAGAGAGAAGGCAGTCTTCCACACTGTGAGATGAGCCTGAGAAGAGATGCCAGGGTCTGACTGTAGAAGTCTAATATAAGCTTAGACATTTCTATTCACACCAGAAAAGACATCATTCACGGAGACTGAAGACCAGCAAAATTTGTAACAAGACGTAGGGATATAGCTGGCTTAGCTCACTACCAACTGGGCTTGAGACAGCCATTCTTGCTTCACCCAAAGGTTTTGCTTCATCAGATTGGAAGGAGGGACAGTCGTATGGATTAGACCTCGACTGGTACAAAGAAATAAGAATGTCAAAATAATCAGCTTCAGTATGGGAAGGGGCTAAGTCTCCTCACCTCTGCTCTTGGACTCCCAGAGAAATCCACCCCAGAAATTTCACAGGGATTGAGACAACACAGGAAATACTTGCTTTACATCTGCCTTCAGTTAGTCCCCACCAGCATCTACAACTTCCCTGCTTTCTGAGGATGCATTTTACAACTGAGAACTGGAGCTGCTCATAGGAAGTATTTCCACCAGCAGGCAACATTGCTGGCCTCTGAGCAGATGAGCAGTGCAAGCTGATTGTGCCAGGATCTCAGCCAGCAGCACCAAGATACCTCCACAGCCCCCACGCAGCAGTAAGTGGCACTGAGTCCTTCCCATCTGCTGTGAGACACCTGGGCTCCTGCTATCACAGAGAACTGACAGGCAAAGCTGCTGACTGTCTTCTGGCTGTCTCAGCTCTCTTACAGTTCGAAGAGTAAAGCAATCCTTCAGTGCCCAGATTTCATACCCTGACAGTAAGAGTTTTTCTTAAAAAACCCCAGAAATCTCATTATGGAAAATAATATTGCTCGTGGCTGGTGGTCGTGATGGACAGCAGCAGCAACATGAGGGCAAAAAAATAATTCTGAGAAATTTGCTGAAACAAGTCACCTGCGTTTTTCCTTACCACTGCATCACTAATTGTACCTCTTTAAAGGATTGATTTTTTTTTCAAAAGAACCAGAGGAGATCAACAGAAGCAACAGGTTCCTTTCAAAACCCAGCTCAGCTAGCAGGAAAGAGGAATTAAAGTCAGGCATAAGGCAAATAGCGTGGTGGTTTATTTGCTGTCCCTTTTGTGAAACACAGCTGCCTCCAGCAGCAGCAACAGCCCCAGAGCCATCCAGCAGCAGGTCCCACCTCCAGCTCCTGCCCCTCCTGGGTACCAGCAGATCCTCTGGCCAAGTGTAGCAGTAGTTGTGGCACTGGGTGCTGTGTTTGCTGCCTGCTCTGTCAGGCTGTCACTGTGCCCTGTGCTCTCTTTCCCTTCCTTCCTGTTTCCAAGTCCTGGGTGAGCCCAGGTGATGGCTCAGACCAGAAATGTCAGAATGCAAATGCTGGTATAAAATAAGCTGCTTCCAGTACAAGGGGTCAGCTTGCAGCAAGCAGTTCTGTGTGCCTCGCTGTTGTTCAATATTGCTTTCCTCTTCTCAAGCATTTAACTCCAAAACTCACATTGATTTAGACTGGGGTTTTAAAATCAGCTAAGGGTTTTTAAATCAGTTAAGGGTTTTTTAATTAGTTAAGGGTTTTTAAATCAGCTAGTCAGAACTCCCATGAAGCTGAAGGTGTTGAGTCCCTGGTCACCTACATTTGTTATGTACAGCACCTTCTAAGGATATTTTGAAATATTTAAAGCATTTCTTTGTTCAAAAAGCAAAGTACCAAAGGGCAGGGAGCTGGCTGCAGAATCCAGACCGGCCTGCAGAAAATGCTCACGGAAGCTAAACCCAGGTTTATGAAACGTACTTGGAAGGAGCTCAGCAGCGTAAATCCCAGTGCTAACAGAGCAGCTCTGAGTCAATTGCAAATAGCACATTCTTACTGTCCAGCCACAGTGCAATTCCACTGAGCTTTGGCAGAGGGTAATTCCGGTGTCAGATATTTTCACGAGACCCTACTTGACATTTTGGCCGGAAATCCTGTGGCATATTTTGATATTCCGTGACACACTGTGTTAACCACATGGATTTCCTCCACTGCTTTGATGGACACCGCTGCCCACTCAGGCAGAAAGGAGAGTGTCTGGATGAGCCCTTCGCTCTGGCTCTGCCCCCCTCCTCGCCAGCACACAAAGCATCAGGCTATTGAAATTACATTGCTAGATCCAAAATCCCCTGAGAGAAATAACCACTGTTCTGGAGCCTGCACGGCTGCATCCTCGCAGACAGATGCATTTGCAGTTTCCCAAGGCAAGGCAGACACTGAATACAATGCTTCTGATGAGGCTTTTCCAGAGTGGGGGAGACAGTTTTGTATTGTTTTTGCCATCACCTCACTTGCCACTACCTGGCTTTAAGGTGCTGGTGTTGCTGCAGATTAGGAATCCATAGCCAGCCGAGGAGGCCTGACAGGAGGGTGACAGGTGACACCTCTTGCTGGTCAGGACTCTCCAGTGCTGAGTCCCCACATGTGAGATGCAGCAGGTAGCCTGACTTTCCTTTCAGCTGGACAGACACGTCTGCAGAAAGCATCCATGTGCTGGGGGAGACCTCCCTGGGGGGAAGTCTGCACCCAGATGCAGCTGCTGTGCTGGGGCCTGCCGTGCTTTGTCACCTGCCAAGACATGGGGACTCAGCATGTGAAGCAGGAGGACAGAAAGGAGGCTGTTGCAGGGGGGGCTTGCAGGGAAGGATGAGCACTGAGCACAAATCAGGGGAGATTCAGATGATGGTCTGGGCCAGGTCAAGGTTCCAGGTCCTGTGTCTTTGTCATCCTCCCATCTATTCTGCACACTGTGCTGGCCACCAGCGGGCACCCCTTGCTTGTGCAGCTCCATGCCCACCTACTCCTACCCTAAAGTAAGACCAGTGCCAAGTGAAGCTAAGAGCACAGCAAACGTCTCAGACCCAGGTCCCTCAGCAGCAGTTGTTATCCTGCTCCCCATGCTGGGTGGGATGAAGCAATAAACCTCCAGGCAGGTTGCAGCTGACTGTCACCTTCAGAGTCAGGCACAGACAAGGGACACGGCTGTGTGAGCCAGGCAAGAACTGGAGAGGTTTTGGATTTTGACAGCATCAGTGCTGCAGTAGTCCAGACAGCTGGAGAGCCATTTCCCAGTGGAGATGACAGCTGATCTCTTGGATTTATCAGATGGGCATCACTTCCAGTATGCTGAAGGTGTTTTGGGAAAGATACCCAAGACACATACAAGGCACTGTTACTGTGTGTAACTATGGATGAGACTTTAAATCTAAAAATACACACATTACCTACCCACCCTTGTGTCCCTTTCACAATCCTTTGCCCTCTCTTATATCAGGCACCTTCTTTGCCCTCTGGGCATGAGGCTGCTCCTCATGTGGTCCAAAAAACACTTCAATATCCTGATGACTGGTTCAGACCCATTTGCTGCTGCACTGGGAACCGGAGCCTCTTCAGGGAGAGAGAGACTACAGTGAAGGGAGGGAAGGCATGCCACATTCTCCACGCCAGCACAATAAATCTTGGCAAATCACTGAGGAAGATGGACCAGGCATCACCAGAGGCAGCAGAGGGAGAGGCAGAGGGCAGAATCCCAGAGGCAAGAAATAGAGAATTTGTTGCCAGCTATTGAGTAGGGTAGCAGAGAGCAGACAGCCGCAAGGAGGCATGGAAAGACCAGACTGGGAGGCTGCCAAGGAGGAGAGAGTCGCATTAAATCTTATTTGTCTTTAAACAAAGTGTTCTAATTGCTAACAAAGGGATTTCAAGCAAATTGTAATAAAACTGAGTTATTCTGATCAATTACACAGTCAAGCAAATTACAGAAGGAGTCTGAAATATTGCCAGATACAAAAGAGAGATGAAGAAAGAGGAGGAGGAGTTGCAGAGAGAGTGGGGGAGTCAGTAATTTGAGGGAGGAAAATTACTTGATGGCTTGATAAGGAGAATTATTAAGCATAAATTTGAGATGCACGTTGCTAAATCTGAATACAAAATCAAGGGTAGAAATGGAAATTATGTTTTAAGGCGGGTAAAATCAGAGCAGGGGCAAAGAGAAAAAAAAAATGCAGACAAGCATTAGAGGCAGATGCTGTTGAGGTGTCTGCAAAGATGGTTGCTAACTGCAGCAGGCTGAAAGCAAGGCATGACCCAGGAAAGCAGAGCTTTTTGGTGAGGGCACCAGATCAGTGCTGAGTGGGCATCAAGCCACATTCCTGCCACAGGCCTTCTACTTGACCCACGACTGCTTCAAAGCACTTAGCAATGACCTGGTTGTCACTGGAAGAGTTACAAAGGCCAGCATACCAATGCAATCTGAGGAGAGATGCACCAAGGCTGACTCATTTACCTTGTCAGCCTTACCTGGAAGCTGTGGCTGACATTTCTTCTACTGTCTGGTTTGTGGATTTAAGCTGGTATCATTCCATGTGTATCCATACAGCATCCAAAGCATCAGGCAGTCCAAGGAATGGAAGACAAGCCCAATCACTGCCTTGAAGGAACAAGACTGAAATCCCACCATCACACACAACTCCACATCTGGCTCTGACTCAGGGACAGTGTACCTTGGGAAAAATGAAATAATTGTCCCTTATCCTGATCAGTCCCTGGACATTTCCAGCCAGGCTGCTGGAGTCTTCAGGGTGCCCATCAAACATCCACTGAACTGCTGCAGTTTGCAGCCTGGCACATTTGGTCAAGTCACCTCCAGTTTTATTTTTCCATAATACACAGTGTGATCAGTTTGTGTGCAATCACCCCTGCGCTCTGAGCCACTGCCTGCTCTGCAGGGCTCACAAGAAGAAGGCAGAAGGATCAGGGAACACATCCTCACAGTTTTGTATCAGGTCCACAAGGTCAAATTCCACCACTCAGGGCTGGCAAAGAAGAGCTTGCTGGGTCTTAGGCTGGAGCTGGGTTTAGCTCCAGGGGTGGAAAATCCAGTGCCTACACAAGTATCACAAGGATGTGGTTCCTGTGTGCAGTCCTTCCATGAAGCTGCTGCAAATGTAGTCCAGAGAGCTGTAACCCAGAAATGCAGTACTCTTCAATCCAATTACCATACACGGTATGTAACCCTGAAACTGACTGGATTAATGGATTATTGGCATGAAGGGATGTAGAAAGGCACTTTTGAAAGAGGAAGTAGAAAACATCCAGAGATTATTTTTAATGGTGTTTATTTGTCAGAGAACTCCAGAGCTTGTGGGCTTTTGCTGGGCTGGAAATTCTGAGCCCTAAGAGGAGATAAGAGAGAGGATTAGGGTATTACTGTGGTGGTGGAGTTCATGTGTTTTGTATTATTAATGTTTGTAAAGCACTTTGGAAATGAAAAACACCATAAAAGCACTAAGTGCTGTATTTAGTAGGAGCTGCAGAAGAGGAACTTAAGTCTGAAAAGACACTTCTCAGTTATCAGTGCACAGAGAGCCTGTGTTTTTGAGAGGATCCCACAGTCAGACGCAGTCTGAAGTGGCAGACGAATTGTTCAAAACCCAGTATGAGGAGTGCATAAGAACCCTGCAGGGTACAAGGAAGGCTCCTGTGTCATGCATCCAATAAAGAATCCACTTAACACTTTTAGGATGAGAAAAAGCCATCAGATTTGCTGGCTCATTTCTCTGAAGCTGACAGAGGAGTGTTCTCTGCAAGGCACCTACTTTAGTTAAACTTTCTTTAAAAGCCTGTTGGACAAGTGAGCTACCTTGTATTGTTTAGGAAACTCCTGTAAAGGGGGGAAAATGCTGACCCAGGGAGGGTAAGGAAAGCAATATTGGAGATCTTCTAGTAGACCTGTCACTCCTCACCAGCACCAGACAAGTTTAAGTGGTCTCAGGCTGCCAGAGAGATAATTCCACGGCTCAGAGACAGGACTTCTGTTCTAGACACTTCATTCTCAATACCATTGTTTCACTAAGACAGTGACTCCCAGACAGAGCTAAGATGAAGTTTCTCTTTACATTGCTGTACTCTCAGCTCCAGAGCCCTTCTCTAGCTATTCTGGCTGACAAACTACAGAAAAGAGCATTATTTTCTGCTTAATCCATACATAGATCTGCAGCATTCCCACTGGCAGCCCTGAGGAGATTTTTGAGACACCTTTGTCGAAGCAGAGAGGCCTAAGGCCAGCTGAGCTGTGGACAGATATTGATAACATATATTCCCCTTTCCCAATGACAGACATATTCTTGTATTCTCACTGCTTGAAGCTCTCTTTGACAAAACAGAGTCTTTGCAGTTTTACACAGATCTTCCTTCACACATCAGTCCCTATGTCAGATCTTTTCTTCATGCCCAGACTACACTTTTTAACTGCAGTTTTAAAACCTGTATTTGACAGGGAGGGAGGTTTCAGACAGGTGTGTGTAGATGTGTTGTTGATCCAGCCATTGTTTGCAGTCATGCATTGACTTTCATAATCTCATTTCCTTGGGACATCGGAGGCACGTTAAAGCTTACCTGTGCCAGGAATCCCAGTATGCCAAAACCATCCAGAGCACCTTTTTCCCAGCCCCCTTCCTATCTCCCAGCTGCTAAAAGCCTTAGAAACTTTTTCCCCTCCCCATTTCTGTGCAAGCAGATTGCTCAGTCTTGATAAGGAGGAGGCTGGAGCATCCCTGCTCACAGTTCTTGCAGCAGCTGGCTGTGCTGTTGCCCAAGACTGCTAAGTCACAGTGATAAACGCAGATATTAAACCTTCCACCCTTCCCTTCTGTATCTCAAATCTTGGTGCTGAGGAGCAGCCACACAGGCACTGCTGCTTCCCCGACCTGCACCATGACAGATGTTAGGTATATTCAAAATGACACCTGCACCCCAGAAGAGCTCCTATCCTATATTTATAGCCCACTGTCACTGCTCAGATTTATGCCACTCAAATATTTGTCAGCTGTTATCCCACCTTCCCTGAACATCATTTAACTGAGCTTGACATATGCAAGCACTTTTAATCTTTCCTCATGAAGCAATTTTGCCCTTCCCAGGGCTTCTGATCATATTTGTAACTCTTCCTTGAGACAGCATCCGTTAGTCATTGCTGCTCTGAAAATACAGCAGGGAGTGTGGCAGCCTGAGAGGGGAGGAGGGGGAGGATCCTTTCCCACACTCACACTCAGCTCTCTCCTGTGCCACCCCTCCTAAGAGTGCCTTAAACACGTTTGCCTGCTCTAAAATCCCTCTCTTCCTTGCTGGTCACTAGTCTTTTCCCAACCTAAATCACTGTTCCTGCTCAAAAACTCAGTCCTGGATTATTTTGTGACTTCCCTGAGCCAAGACGGAGTTCATTTTCTTTCCTGCATATCTTCCTAATGTCTCTGATGTCTCTATTATTACCCAATCTGCACTGGCATTCACAATGCCTCCCAACTGAGGCAGGAGAATGTAATTAACAAGCTGTTTACCTCTACTTCCAGATCATTAATAAATACGTTAAACAAGACCGCTACCTTGCTGAGCAATGCAAAAACTTGACGAGGCACATAGTTTGCTTTGAAGTTTTCAACCCACACTGGTGACAGTGAGACTCTTTCAGACTAAGCTCCTTCCAAACCTGAATCTGAGCTGGGATTCATTTCCCCTTAACCTGTTGCATGTGCACCCTTTCACCCCAGATCTCGTGAGCCTGGTAATGAGACATCATGTGAAGGAGGGAGACAGTGGCTGAGTCACCTTAGCATGACACAGGACCTGTGTCTCACTGCAGAACCCATTCCCCTGTGACACCCCACCAGCAGGATCCTTGAAACACCACCAGTCCTTAGTACTGCTCTTGAGCAGCTCGTGTCCCAGACTTTATTGTCACTAATTCCAATCTGTGATTCCTTGCTCCTCGTGCTTGTTCAGCACCAAAGAGGTGTACAGCAAACAGAAGCTTCGAGCAGATGAGTGTTTTTGTAAACTTCATTTTTTGGCTTACTTTAAAAATTTTCCTTAACACTTGCCTACACCAGCAATGGAAATTATGGAGAGATATTTAAAAATAAGAGCTTTGGGCAGAGTTAAGGCTCTGTTGTCCAAGGTCTTTAAGGATGGTGAGAGAAGGATGTGCTTGGTTTCACTAGAGCTGCTTCTGCCTCAAGACAGGGAACAGCCTAAAAAGAGTCTTATGGGGCCTTCTAGTTCCCTGGTTACATAATGCCCATAGAGCTCTCTTTCCAGGACCAGCCAAGAAAGCTGCAGTCAGTGTTACCTGCATTTATCACAGCTGCACAGCTTTGTCTTTGCTGCTGGAGGGAGACTGGAGGGACTGTTCTCTGGGACCCCGAGGAAAAATGCCTTCTGGTCTGACAGAGCCCTCAGGCTTCTCAGGGACTGGCATCATAAGTTCCAGAGATAGAACTGAAATTAGCTGAAACACTGGTTTCCACTTAACCTAATGCTTGCCTGGTGGAGGGTGGTAAGGCTCAATGGCAGACTTTAATACTTCGATCTTTCAGAAAGGGGAAAAAATGCCATTTGATGATGCTACAATGGAGGAAGTGCATCCTGAGGAAACTCATTTGGTGGTCTGCTGGGACCTAAGCAGCTCTAAGGGCCTGAGGAGATGTTCTCTGCCCAGGGTGCACGTCCTTGGTGATGCCTGTCCAGTGGGAGGTGAGGGGCAGCTGAGGGGCACAAGCAGCAAAACCGTGGAGGTCCCAGCAGACACAGCCCGCCTCCTGCTGCTCTCTGCCACTGTGGAGGGATCTCTGCAACAATCTGTGACATCCACAAGGTGGCAAATTCAGCTGAAGGATGTTTCCTCAGCATCCCATTTTCCTGTCAGTTTCCAATGAGGATGAGGAGGAAGGAGAAGAGGGCAAAAAGAGAAATAAGAAGGATCCAGAAAGCCTCAAAAGCCTCAGATGGTATCATCTTAACTATCTACAGAAACTCCAGCAAGTTGATCCCTTGGATGATTTTTCCTTGTTTATTTGAGTCTATTGTCCAGTTGCGGTCAGCAGTGGCGTGGACATGGGTCAGGCATCTGTCTTCTTCCCTCTCTCAACGGAGCAGGTGAGAAGTGCTCTTCCATCATTTCATACCCTCTGGAGTCACCTTGGGCAGCAAGATGGGTTTGCTTGCTTGTTTTTCCTAGTGGATAATTAACATTGCAGGCAGCAAGTGACCTGGGAGAAAAGAGAAAGTGTGCACACAGCTCAGCCTCTTGGATTGTCCCCCCGGGCCATCTGCTGACCTTGACATCCAGAGGGTCTCTCCAGCGGCTTTGGTGTTCCTGGTGCTCAGTTTTCTGTTGGATGGTGCCGGATGGATGCCAGAGACTCAGCCCTTCCCCACCACCCTTGTTTACAGGCCAATTAGAGGGTGCCGTGTTTGTTTTGCAGCCAGCAAGTTAGCCACCCCAGTGATTTAACAGCTGCAATTTTCATTTACAGTTGACTTTGAACAGCCAGTTTTATACATGCAGGGTGAAATAATGGTATAATTAACCTAGGAAAATCCATTAAAAAGGTGCGGATGTTCAAAACATGGAGCACACAATTACAAAACCCCATGACTGAGATTACTGCTGAGATCTAATTCCTCCTTACACAGCTCATCCCTACATGGATTTCAGACAAGCAATTTTCTCTGCAAGGCCTTGTCACCAAAAGTTTCATCAATTTTCTAAATTTTACTCTTCTAAAGAAAAAAAAATCAAAATTGGAAATTAAAAATTAATTAAAATTGTTTTAATTAATGGAGTTCTTGAGAAATACCTCATGTTAATAATTTTGGATCTGTTGTATTTTAACAATTTCAAAATGGTTTGCAGCAGTTCAGGCTTTTCCTTTATGGCTTCTTTTTAACCTCCAGTCAGGTAATTTTTTAAAATGAGGAAACCTGTACATTTCTTCCTCTCTTAGAAAAGATCAAAAGTTTTCTCCCATCTTCCAAACTTTTCACTGGAGCCACTTCTCAAGTTACTTTTTCAAGCTGGTTGTGTCCATAAAAAAAAAACAGAAGAGACTTTTCACACAAATCTGCATTCCCCCACACAAAAGTAATTAAAAAGACATTCACCAGTAGTTATCACAAACACTGTTTAATCAGGTGTCCACAGGCTGTTTGTTCCACCAGGCTGTTTGCTCCACTGGGGTGTTTGCACAATATGGATAATATTCACCAAGTCAATACCCAGCACTGTTTTCCATGCTCCTCAGGTAGTTTTTGCAGGCTGCTCCTTTGGACCCTGCTCATCACTTAGATTAATATTTAAATTCAGTAACTTGGCTTTTGCATGTCGCTTGAGTCCAGAGGGCTGCAGTCCTGCCTTGCTGGGGATAAGGAGATGTTGTCCTTGTTTCTGATATGGAAAGTCACAAATTCTGTCTGTTCTGGGGAATACCACTGGGCGGTCTTAGGAATATGGCCTTCAGGGCTGTTCTTCAGCAGATTTAAATCTGTCCCATTGATGTAAAGGGAATCCTGTTTGTTCTGTTTTGGGTTTGTTCCCAGCTGAATCTGACCTTTCTGCCTGTGAGTTAGGTGTGAGCTGGCTCACTCTGCTCTGGCTCCTCTTTCTTGGCAGTGCCTTTCACAATCCCCCTGTGCACCCCACCACCAGCTAAAACCTTCTGGGGTGCCCCAGCTCCCACATCCCCAAGCACAGCTTCAGATGCAGTATCACCCACCCACCATCCCATCCCATCCCACCAGAGGGCTCCTGCTGTATCTCACCCCCATCTGCTTTTGCTGCAGCAGCCCCCAGCGAGTTCCACAGCCACGCTGCTCCCTTCTCCTCTGTGCTTGTGTTAATAAATATATTCATCCATTCAGGGCCTGGGGTGACCTCAGGCTCTCCACTATTAACCTTTCTGCCTCCTGAGAATTGGCCATTTGTTCCTTCCCTTCCCTCTCTGTCTTATCTTGGTTTTAATCCATGTCTTGGCTTTTCCTCTCATCCTGTGGTTACCAGGTTTCCTTAATAGTCTCCTACGAGGGACTTTATCAAAAGCCTTTTGAAAGCCTTAATAAATTATAGGAACAATTCTGCCAGTCCATGTTATCTTGTTAACCCTTCTGGAGCATTCCCAGCTGGGGTGAGAGAGCAGAGCCCTTGCCTGCCTACACAGGCTCATGGCCAGCTCTGCAGAAAGCCTCCAGGGCTCTCATGTCTCCTGACTGATTCAAGAGGATGTGGCATTTATGATGCTGAAATATTTTCCAGTTTCACTTCAGGAGAAAGAGCTACTCCAGGGAACTGAAGAGCCACCCATCAATCCTCCTCACTTACAAATATGTTGCGCTGTTTGGTGGATTTGTGATTTCTATTTTAATTTTGACTTTAACTCATGGCTATACATGGACAAGTGTTAGACAGTGAAGATATTTCCAAGCAAAAGAAGATACCGTGCCATGCAGATATTGAAGGAGATTGTTTCAATAATTCTTAAAAGGTCTTTTTGTAAATAATTTTGTAGCAGAAGGAATCCACATGAGTTGAATCCAAGTTTCTGGTGGAAAAGCCATTTCAGAAACCTGGAATATTATGGTCTTTCCCCAGCTCCATGGGCCTTTCCATCCCTTTAAATTTTAGCTTAGCAGAAGTCGCAGACGAAGAAGGCACCTCTGCTGCTGGATGAGAGCAGCTCCCGAGCTGGGGGTGCATTCGAGTGAGCTGCACCCCCTTGTGTGTGTGGTAGGACAGTGGCAGGTCATTGGCACACATAACTGGGAGGAGAACATCCCCAGCCTCACCACCCTCTCCAGGATGAGACACTGTGGGGACGCCCTCTCTCTCCAACCTGTGTCCCTGCGCTGGCTCTTTCTGGAATTCAGTACCTGGATTCAAAATGCCTTTCGCAGTTTAACAAGGAGTGCAGGCACCTCCTGCAAGTCCCAGGCTCCGCTCGGATGTGTGTCCCTGTCACTGCAAGCAGCCTTCTCTCCCCACCCCACATCACTCATCTTTTCAAACCTTTTGTGGAGGTCATTGATGGCGTATTTAATTCCCCACAGAGCACACTGTTCAGTCTCAGCTGTCTCCTCACATCATTTTACCTCTCACCAGCTTCAGGAATCAAGCTCCATCCTCCTGGAATGTTTCCCTTCCACTTGTACATCAAGCTGCGTCTAAGTCAGAGCAGCTCAATTACTCTTTTGCTGAAATCTCCCGGGTAATTTGAGTGAGATTGGCTCAGCAGGAAGGAGTGTGCTGGCTCTGTCTGTGCCAGGCAGCTTCAACACCGTGTGCCAAATCCAAGGCCATGGCAGAGCCCTGCAGCTGCCCCCAGAGAGACCAGGAGAGCAGGAAAAAGCAGGATGTGGTCACCTGCGGGAGTGTGTGGGGCTGCAAAGTCCAGAAAACTTCCATGCAGTGCACCAGGACCTGGCCTGACCCCCACCCCCCTTCAAACTCCTCTCTACATCCACTGTGATGCAAAATGAGGACAGGGCTGCCCGGAATGGCACTGTGGAAGGTGTGGATGGCACAGATGGGCAAGGGAAGAGCCGTGCTCACAGGGAAGTTCCCTCACCCCCTTGGCTCTCCATCGTCAATCAGGTGTTTCCATGAGCAAGGCAGCAGTGGTACCTGCACCTGAATCAGCAGTGCATTGCTGGGCACCAGGCTAATGTCTCTCTCCATCTGTACAGGACTGTGTGTGCCTTGCTAATAACAAAAAATAAAAGGAATTCTGCCGTGTATATGGACTTTTATATCCCAGGTAGCCTGCGTGTGAATGCCTAATGTCTGCCTGATTATTGTTCTCCTGGTATTCAATAGTTTGAAAAAATAAAAAGTCCTATAGTTAGAGAATGAGATAGGACTGTTTAATTTCAGGCCATTATCTCCTGGTAATTGCTGGAGGAATTTCATTCTATGCCAGTGCAATGGAAAAAAAAATTATGTTTTTTCCCCTTTTATGGAAAAAAAAAAAAAGACAGCCTGCTTTTCTCCAAGGGGTTCAGGGCTTTCAGGCCACGGTTGGAAGCAAGAGCTGTGGCTGCTTTATCAAATTCGCATTTCATTTCCAGCATGCACCCAAGCCGCATGTAAATTATAATGAGAAAAGGGGAAAAAACAAAGAGATAGAGCTCAAGAGATGGGAAATGATAATGAAATCAAATGAACTCAGGGCCTTTGAAGACTAACAGAGCCACAGACAGACAGATATGTACACAGTGACAAAGACAGAGACAAGCAAGAGGCATGCATGAGGAGACAGCAAGAGTAGAAGGCTGATAGAGAGAGAAAAAAAATTGGAGATTTGCACCCATGGCGTGCACAAGGACACAATATATGAGTGATCCTGGAAGGATCTCTGCTCCACAAAGACCTTTGAAGTCATGGTTCTGGGATCTACAACTCACGGGAGGCTCCTGCTGCCAGTTTTCCCAGCATGTCCCAGTCCTGCCATGCTGCTTCAGAAGTCCCAAGGGTGTGTGATGAAACCTAGCACCATTTTCTCCACGGGAAAGGACCCTTTGCAATCTTCAGCTTCACATCTCTATCCTTGCCAGTGCAGCTCTCTCATAAGTGAGAGGTCTGACAGGTATTTCAGAAGGCTCCAGTGGTATTTGGGCAGGAAAAGATCTGCTATTCTGGCTGTCACTTTTCAGCTTTGCCTCCAAACACTCTGGTGTCTGGGGTGACCCAGCTGCAAGCAGAGGATTGAGACCTGGTAAATTACACTCTTCCAAGACCAGCAGGCCAATGGTACATTAAAGAGCAGCTAGGATCCCACTGTCATGAGCAAAGTTTGGAGACCATGTCCCAGTAACTCCCAAATCAGGGCAGAGAGAGACTGGCCCTTGTTCCCTGTGCATCACATCAGCACCACAAAGGAACAGCCTCTGCAGCCCAGGGAGGTAAAGGCTGACTGCTCTGGGTGCCACAATCCACCAGGGCCAGAAAGATGCCATGAGGTTCATTATTCTGAGTTACAGGGAGCTTCAAGTCATGGCTCCCTCCTGGGTTACTCTGGCAGTTTATTCCCCTCATTGCTGAAAACCAATACTGTGTTTCTAGGCTCAAAAGGGAAAAGAAAGAAGGAAAGATGAGGTGCCACTACCTAAACCAAAATACCTTAAGAAGAGCCAGGCAAATACCAGCACAGTAACCAAATCCCAGTGCTGCAAGCAAGGTAATTTCCCAGCTACCTGTGAAAAGCACTTGTGCTTGCTAGAGTAACTTCTGAACCACTCATGATGACTCACATATGACTCATTAATTATTAGGGATTAATTTAGTCATGTATATTTATTGTCATTGTGATTATGGGAGTAGCTAGAAACCAGTGTCATTGGGATACCTGTTCCTGGGCATGGTGTGGGAGTCCATGGAGGTCAGGATGCTGCTGCCAAGGGCTGGAGATCACAGCAATTTTGTGTAGTGTGTTTCCAAAATCCCAGGCCGCAGCAGACTGTGCCATTCATCAGGCCTCATGGTGCTCTGCAGATCCTGTGAGCAGTAGGCTGGCACCAACAGGATCTAAATTTGCACAAGAGTAATTTGAAAATCCTTCAGAGCTTGCTAACTTCTCTTGGCTCTAACAAAACCAATGCAGGAAAAGCAGGATTGAAAAAGAAAAAAAAAAAAAAGAAAAAAGGAAAAAGAAGCCAGAGATTGATTCTTACCTCATATCATTAAAAAATAAATTGCTGTAGCGCTATAACATAAAGTAAGAATCAATCTTATTTTTTAACACCAGAAATAACCTAATGAAATACAAGATTGATTCTGAATATGGGCTTCTTGGTGGAGCCCCTGTGGGAATTGATTACAAAATTGAATGTCTCAGAGCTGATAAGATGAATTTGGAATAAATCTTACTTTTAACTACTCCCTTTTTATGCTCATAAAAAAAAGAAAGATTGATTCCAATCAAAACTTCTTCTAAAAAGTGAGACAGTTTCGATTTGTCGAGGCAGTTTTTCAACAGAACAGCACTGAACTTCAGAGCCAATCTCACCTCTAGTTATGCGTTCCCCAGGGAGGAAAAATACGAGGCACAATATTTCTGATTTACAGCTTGAAATGAGACAGTAATGATCATAATAATCAGGACAAGAAGAAGGAGAGAGCCTCAAGTGGATGGCAGCTCTCTCGACTGATGATGCCAAGGGAGGTAGTGATTTGGAAAGTGAAGGTGGAGAAGCAGCTCCCCCTCCACTGTGCTGCAGGGGACTGCTGAGGACACCTCACTCTGCAGATTCCAGGGTATAACATTGAATCTGTTTATTCTGCAAAAAAAAGTCCTGCTGGGAGTCTCTTCAGCTTCCCAGCACTGCACCTCCAACCCTGCCAGAATCTCCTGCCACAGCAGCAGTAGCTCCTTGAAACCTTCTGCATTCATGGGTAGGAAGTAGCTTTGAGTTTCCAGTCTCAGGTCAGTCATAGCCAGTGCAGTCCCATCACATCACACCATGACCTGGGAGATGCTGAAATTCCCTCTGGCTAACCTGCCAGCTCACTAGGATGAAGGCTACCCAGTCCCAGCAAGCTCAGAGCGCTGGGCTCACCCAACTTTGCTTCCAGACTGTCTGTGATAACTCCTATATGCTCATTTCTATTTATGCCTCATGATTTTGCTCCCATGGGCAGCAGCCCTGACTTTATCAAAAAATGACATAAAGTGGTTGTTTAGTCTCAGGGCCCACTCTGTGCTTCCTTTAATCTCTCTACCCCCATCACTGCTTTACAGGAGGCAGTTCCAGGACTCTGGTCTTTGGGTAATTTCTCCTCATCTCCAGATTTTATTTATTCATGGCCCATTCACACATGTCCATTCTAGTGTCAATATTTTATTTCAGCTTCAGTCACTCCCTTTCCTACCTGGGCACCTCTGCAAGATGGTAGTTTGCTCCCATCTCTTCCAACAAATGTTTCTACACCAGAGTGACCTCACAAGGGATTTTTTTTTCCACTTTTCAGAAGAAATGTTATTCTGATACCAAATTTGTGTCTGTTTTTCAGTTGCTGAATAAAATTTGAATACCATCTATCTCTTTCCTTTTCTTTATCTCCTTCTTTCCTTATAGAATCACAGAATCATAGGCTGGTTTAGGTTGGAAAACACCAAAAAGATTATCTCATTCCAATCTCCCTGGATTCCAATCCCCCCCTGGCCAGGGACACTTTTCAATAGACCAGGTTGCTCAGAGCCTCATCCAGCCTGGCCCTGAACATTTTCAGGGATGGGGCACATGCAGCTTCTCTGGGCATCCTGTTCCCATGCCTCACCACCCTCACAGTAAAGAATTTCTTCCCAATATCTAATATAAACGCACCCTCTTTCTGTTTGAAGCTATTTCCCTTTGCCCTGTTGAACTGTTCAACAGTTCCTGTTGAAGAGTCCTTCTCAAGCTCTGCTGTAGCCCCTTTAGGTACTGGAAGGTGCTATAAGACCTCCCCAGAGCCTTCCCTTCTTCAGGCTAAACAACCCACCCTCTCTCAGCCTTTCCTCATACAAGAGATCCTCCACCCCTCTGATCATCTTGGTGGCCTCCTCTGGGCTCACTCCAGCACATCCCTGTCCCTCCTGTGCAGGGACCCCAGCTCTGGATGCAGTGCTCCAGGTGGGTCTCAGCAGAGCAGAGCAGAGGGGCAGAATTCCCTCCCTGCCCTGCTGCCCACAGGGTTCTGGGTGCAGCCCAGGATATGTTCAGATACCATTGGCATATGGTTCAATACAGCTCCTTCCTTTCCATCCTCATAAAAAAGACATTTAAAAGGAATATCATCCACAGCACCATCCCCTCTGAATTACTTTTTACATTTTAGGTGCACTGGGACAGCTCACAGAAGCAGTCTGTGTCTATTTTTCCCACAACTGCACAGCCAGGACCGCTTGGACACTGCCCCACCCCTGCAACATGTGAATCTCAGACAACTCCCTTCCTCCTGCGCCTGGATCTCCCATATTCCCAACAAAAGGCCTCTCCCTACTCCAGTGCCCACACACCAGCCCCAGATGGGCGATGAGAGACGAGATGCGTTGCTCCTGACACGTGGGGTCCTGGGAAGGCAGAGGTCCCAGCTCCAGCTGGGGAGGTGCCACGCAGCAGGGCCAGGCGCTCTGCCTGGAAGCAGACACACAGCCCCAGCTGTGCCGAGCACGGGGACTCCCTCCCTGTCACACACCAACTCCCTCCCTGTCACACACCAGATGTGCTCCTGATGTCCTGGAGTGTTGTGACGCACGGGGAAGGCGAGGGAGCTGCAGGCGCCTGCTTGGTGCTCACCCCATGCTCAGGAGAACCCTTGGTGTGTCACCACGGTCTGTGCTGACCTGGAGTCATGGCACAGGTGGGAAGAGGCATTCATCCTCCTTTACCCCCTTGGGCACCTGGCTGTGATTTCAAAAGCACTGCAGGCTGAATTTGTCGCTGAGGACCCTCCTGGTTCCTGCAAACTGGGAGGCAGCTTGTAGGTCTAGATGAAGAACTATTTAATTGTCTGATCCCAGCAAAATCTGGTCTGTATTAAAAATAACAAAAACTCCCTCAAACCCATTGTGTTTAAATAATGTTAAAGATCTGACTGAGAGCATCGGAAGCAAGTTCCAAGCCATAATGAAGAAGGATTGTCTGGCATGGTAATAATAATAAACTCTGTGCACACATCTATGTATGTACATATGTATATACAGAAGGAGAACTTCATCTGAGGAGCTGAGAGCCCTATAATTAGCATGATCTCATGGCTGCACCAGAAAGCACAGCAGCTAAGTGCCCTTGACCTCCAGTTGTCAGCTTGGTGGAGGCAGAGAAAAGGGGAGGTCCAGAGGAGAAAAGGAAAAGCAAGGTTTGCCTCCTGCTCTATCCTTGTCTCAGCTGCAGCCCTAGAACGGCTGCTGGGCAAGGGGTCCATTTTTCAGACCCTGTTTGCAGTGGAACCAAGAGGACTCGTGGCAGCAAGTGTCTGCCAGGTCCCAGCCCAGCAGAGACATGATGACCAGACTGGAGAGGCTGTTTTGCAGCTATGAGACACGGGTGAGGTACGAGGGGTAGAGGCCTCAGGGTCAGTCAGAAATGAGAGGTGTATGAGACACATGTCCATCGACCTCAGAACAGTGCAGAAGAGGCAGTAGCAGGAGACTGCGTGAAGAGCTCATCCCACACATGTCACCAGGGCTGAGCATCCCAGCTCCCAGCCCTTGCTGCAAGGAGCTGTCCTTGTCCCACAAGGCATCCATGAGCCTGTCCTTCCATGCTGTGGGTTTGTTCAGCAGCTTTTTCACTGACTCAGGTGATAATGCTTCCAGCCCTCCCCAGGGAACTCCGTTCAGCAGTTTCTGTCACACTCCTCCACTTCATTATGCTTAACAGATCCTCCTCTGCCTTCCTGTTCATGTCCTTCAGATGCCTATACTCTGATGACAGGGGAAGGAAGGAACAAAAAAAAAAATCTTCTGATTCCTACCCATGCATGCAGCTGCACCGTGACAGCTGGAAGAGCAATGTTGATGTGCCACAAAGCCACAGGAGCATGGAAAGCTTAGCAGGTGCCCAGTCACCATGAAGAAGGGTGTGGGATGGGTGCTGAACTGGCCAGGAATACTGGGAGGTGTGAAAACATCTCTCTCTGGGGCTCTTCTGTGCAGGGCAGTTCCCGAAGGTCAGCAGTGAGAAGTCAGAGCCCAGTCTGCACACACTGCACCTGGAGGTCTTTACAGCAGAGCCCATCCTGGGCCTGCTGGCAGATGTCTGGTCAACTTGGAGCCACAACTCTCAGTCTTTCCTCACTTCTCTGAGTTGAACTCACTTTATAATTACTTGAGAACACTGTCTCCAACAGGATTCTCCTGGAGAAACTGGCAGCCTGTGGCTTAGACAGGTGCACAGAAACCAGCGTGCCCCACAGAGTGGTGGTGAATGGACTTAATCCGTCTTGGCTGGTCACAGTGGCGTTCCCCAGGGTTCAGTTCTGGGGCCAGCTCTATTTGATGTCCTTACTGATGATCTGGATGAGGAAGCTGAGAGCACTCTCAGTGACTTTGAGGACAGCACCAAGTTGGGTGGGAGTGTGGATGTGCTGGAGGGCAGGAAGGTTCTGCAGAGGGATCTGCTCAGTCTGGATCCATGGGCTGAGGCCAATGGTGTGAGGTTCAACAAGGCCAAGTGCCAGGTCCTGCCCTTGAGTCACAACAACCCCTGCAGCTCCAGCTGGGACAGGGTGTCTGGAAAGCTGCTGAGAGGGAAAGGAGCTGGAGGTGCTGGTTTTCAGTGTCTGGACATGAGCTGGAGTGTGCCCAGGTGGCCAGGAGGGCCAATGGCACCGGGCTTGTGTCAGTAATAGTGTGGCCAGCAGGAGCAGGACAGTGTCCATCCCCCTGTGCTGGGGGCACTGGTGAGGCCACACCGGGAATTCTGTGTTCAGTTCTGACAGCAAAAAGGGCACTGATGTGCTGGAACATGTCCAGAGGAGAAAATTGAGCTGGGGAAGCGTCTGAGGCACATCTGATGAGGAGCAGCTGAGGGAGGTCGGGTAGCTCAGTCTGGAGAAAGAACAGGTTCAGGGAGGACCTTATCACTCTCAAGAACTCTCTGACAGGAGGGTGTAGGCAGGTGGGGATCAGCCCCCTCTGCCACATAACAAGAGCTAAGACAGGAGGAAACAGCTTCAAGTTCCACCAGGGGAGCTTTAGATTAGATAATAGAAAAATTTCCTTGACTGAAAAGGTTATCAAGCACTGGAACTGGCAGCCCAGGGCACTGGCGGTGTCACCATGCCCAGAGATATTTAAAGGACTTGTAGATGTGACACTTGAGAATAAGGACTTGATAATCCTAGAGGTGTTTTCCAGCCTAAACAATTCCATGATCCTGTGATCTCCCAGGTGAAAATCTGGACAAACAACTAAGCAAGCAGAGAGCTATGTACTTATAGTCACCTCAGTTTCTGCTCCCAAGGCCTCCATGGCCCTTTTAATCACCTGGGCTTGCTTATGCTGTGCAATTTGCATGGTAATTATATTTAACAAGAACAGCAATAAGGGAAATAGAAAGTGTAATGTTGTTATCAAGGCATAATTATTCTTGAATAATTCGGTGATTACAGTTTGCTGTGTTTGGAACTAATTGTCACCAGCCCCTTTCAGTGTGGCATACTCCCCCTCATTCCTGCAGCACTAACCCCAGGATGCCTCCAGCCTATGGCTTCCGGACTTTTCCAGCCACTCAGATTGTTTAGACCCCCAAGTACGATATTCTGTGGCCCCTAGACTTGGAACCTAGCTGAGCAAGCCTGTGGAAATTAGTATGATGAGCATGTCCTTCCAGCACCTTTGCTTCTCCACAGGACATCTCCTGCACATATTGACAGCTCAGGGCAGCACAGAGTGTCAGATACGCTTGGGCCAAGCAGCAGGGGCACCCCAGGGACAGGAGGGCTCCTCCAAGGGCATCCATGCAGGAGAGATGGAGCTAGGCACTGAGGACTCCCCCTCTGGCTGTGGGAGGATGGGAACACAACATCACCCTGGGAACCCCAGTGGCCAAAATTTCAGCTGACCTCCCCAGAGAGGTGCACTAAGCTTCCTGCTGTGTGAGGCCTGGATGGCTGAATTGTGAGGAGCCTGTAGAGCTCTTCTCCTAAAAGCTTGGCGTGTACACTGAGATTTCAGCCACTAGAAAGGTCTGCCTGGTCCCACCACTCCCTTGCAACAGCCTCCCTGGCTATCATCCCTGCACGTGTATTTCCCCCACAGCCACCTCCAGCGTGAGGCTTGGAGGGAAAGCAGAGCTGTGGTGCAGAGGAAAAACCTCTGTCCTTCCCTTCCATTGCAAGGGAAAGAGAGGGACCCACCTGGATAAAAACCCCCTCCTCCTCCATAGCCCACCACACAGACTTGCTGTACAGTGGGGAGATGTGCTCTGAACTTTTCCCATCCAAACTCCAAGAAATCAGAAAAATGCTGTCGTTGTCCTCCTCTGACCTCAGGGAGATAAGGGATAAGGGATAAGGGTAGCCAAACACCGACGCTGAGCTGCCTCCCAGGCTGCAGCCTCCCTGGCTGCCAGTTCTCCTCTCAGGAAATGAGTGTGTGAGCAGCCAAGGAGCTGCTGCAGGGTGGGCATCTGTACATATATACCCAGCTCCAGGTCACACATGTCACAAGGAGGGAGAGAAAGTGCTACACAACTGCAGCAGGATCCTCATGAGCTGAGAAAGAGCTCATCTGTCCTTAGAGACCCCCAAAGTGATGTCTGCAGGCTCCTCATGGTTTTCTGCGCAAGCATAGAGGACAGCCTGTTTTGGTCCTGCTCAGGACATTAAACCTTTCTGTGCTAGCTCACTGATGACAGTCCCAAGACACGTGAGAAAGGCCCTTGGAGCCAGGACTTAACTTCTGTGAGTACTCAGAGACCTGATGTTCAGGTGTCTGAGTCCAGCTCATCTTCTCAGCTCTGAGCTCTTGTAGCTGCTTCAAGGAATGCTCAGAAATCCCTCAATCCCCTGAAACATAAAAAAGAGAAAAACACAACTGCTCTGTGATGTATAGCTGCTTTGCTACCCAAAAGAGCTCTGAAAACATCAGGCAAGGAATTCACTGGAGGCAATGTGCTTTGTAAATCACAGAGCACACCAATGTTTTAGGGTTTCGCAGTGGCTGAATTGGATCACTCAAGAGGCTGGTAACAAAGGAAGATGTAGGATGGGGAGGCAGGAGGGGCTGCAAGGTGCTGCCTGGAAGACACAGGAGTGAGAGGAAAGAGTTTTCAGGGAGAAAGTGTGGGAGCACATGAGCTCAGGAGAGGCTGTGATCCACTGAACAGACTGAAGCTGGTGAAGCCTCAGCCTAGGAAAGCCATGCAGAAACAGGCAGTTGAGACTGTTACCTACACAAAAGGCAGATCACAAACACAGCTGAGTGCCAGTCTGCAGCCCAGTGACAGGCACTCCAGAGCAGATCCAAACAAGACAATCTGGTGGGAGCAGATCTCATCCCGTGCTCAGCAGCTCTGAGCCCACACCCATACGGGAGCAAACAGCAGGGTCTGTGTGAGTTCCTGCAGAGTCTTGTGTATCCTGGATCCTGTTCACACAGCCTGCAGGGATCAGACATGGGAAGAATCACAGTGCTGAAGCCCAGGGTGAGTAGATACTCCCACTTGGGCTTCCTAGGTATATCTCTCACACTCAGCAGTGTGTAGAGAGAGAATCTGTGCTCAGCCCCAGTCCTACAAGGTTTCGATACCGTTGTGGTTCCATCTGGCTGCTTCAGTAGAGAGGACACAACCTTTAAAGGGGATGTGGGCCACACTGGGTAGGACCATACACCCATTCCCCCAGTGTCCCAGAGAAACATTTTCTTCAGTCTCTCCTTAAACTCCTGCAAACTTTTAGGTTCCACAGTTATGCAGCAACCAGCTCCACAGGTCTATCACATGTTCCTTTGTCCTGTTTTTAACACCTGCTAGCAATCAGTTCTGTCCTCTGCTTCTCACACTGCCTCTTATCCCCTTACCATGACTTTTACCATGTATCTCTGCTTACCCCTGTCATGGACCTGCATGAGCCAAGTCACTCATGCACCTGTCAGAAGGGGGACTGTTCCACACTATTCATCACCCTTCATGAGTGTTCTGCTGTGCTGCAGCATTCCTTTGAGGTGAGGGATCAGCGCCATGTGTGGTACCAAAAAGGTGAACAAACAAAGGTTTTCATAGTGAGTGGTCCTGAGTTTGGAGAAGAGCTTAGCTACAGATCAGGGCAAAACAACAACGTGGTCAGAAGGGAAAGGAGAAAGCTTCCAGGCAGTCTTTCAGCTGAAAACAAGGCTTACTCATATGGTGAGTCTCCTTGGAGATAGAAAGGGTTGGTGAGGAGGGTACTTGGAAGCCAGGGAAACTCCTTGGCATTGCAACACCTCTGTAACCCCTTCCTTCTCCTTTGCTGTGGAACAGAAGACCTTGTGTCAGCCCTATCTGCCAGGGATGCTGCATTAACCATCTGCTCCAACCCTGCTCTCCCTGAGAGGTTTGAGCTGGACTGGGGAGATTTGGGAATGGTTCAGGCATGAAGACAAGACCTCCCCATCAATGCCCTGCTAGCTCCCTTGGTAAAGCAGAGCTGCTTTGTTAATCATATCCATGGATTAGCATGGGTTTATGAGCTCCACAAGGAAGCATTTGGAATCATAAATTGCATTTTCACCACTTAGCCCAGGAGGATCTCTGGGGCTTGGTAGACAGATATGAAAGGAAACCTTCAGAGAGAACAAGGGGGATAACAAAGAGATTATCAGAACCAAGCCTGAAAATTAATAGACCAAATCAAAATTAATTAATGGACTAAATCCAATTAATAGACTAAATCAAATCCTCTTTGCAAATGCAGTCACCTCAATCACTGATCATCTTTTCACACTCCCACGAAGACAGACGGTTCAGCTTCTTCAGCAAAGTGGGTTAAGAAAGACCAGGCTGGAGCAGCAAGGGGGAAATTGGAGAGTTTAAGGGTCAGAGTTGCCCCTGCAAGGGGGAAGGCAGCTAGGAAGCCCAGGGTGGGCGTGACACAGCTGTGGGGAGTAATCCTGAAGCAATTAAAAAGCTGGTATCTTCTCCCTTTAATGAAAACTATTGTGCTGAAAACACGGTGAGTATTAAGAGCAGTTGTCGTCCTGCTGTTTGGCTTGTATCTGGATTAGATTTGTGCTAAGGATGGAACATGAGCCTGGCTAAGTATTACTTTCCACAAATATTTGGCTTTTAAAAAAAGCCCAAATGTGGAGTTTATCACATTCAGACCCAAATAAACTACAGTGGATGTGAAGCACAGTAAAAAGTAACAGGAGAACAAAACAAAGGGGCACCAAGGGTGGGCACTGACGACCACAGGAGGGGAAGCACAAGGCGTGACAGGAGCTTGGGAGGCTGGGAGAGAGGGAGAGGACAGAGGTGTCATCATCTGGGGGTGTCAGCAGCCCATTTCAGGTCTCCACTTTCTCCATGTCAGTCCTGCCGTGCAAGATGTGGGGAGACTACAGCTCCTGGACCGTGCATTCTTGGAGATGGAGCAGGAGAGAAACCCTGCCCTAGGAAAAAACAGTGTTATCTCACCAGCAATAAGGAAAGTCCATAATCACCAGCTGAGCTGGAGACTTTGGAATTTGGAAATGCCAATCCCATACTCCAACCACAAGAGGAAAACTGATCCAAACTAGCCTTGTAAGTGAAAATGCTGATGGAGGAAGGCTTTGAGATGCCATTTAGTCATAAGAGGCTTGGCAGAGGGAGCACCAGCCTATCCTATGTTTGCTGGGATAGAACTAATTTCCTTCTAAGTACCTGGTACAGTGCTGTGATTTGGATTCAGTATGAGAATAATGTTGATAACACACTGATGGTTTAGCTGTTCCTCAGTATTGCTTACTCTAAATTAAAGACTCTTCAGAGCCAGAGAGCAGATGCACCAGAGGCAGGTGCACAGGAGGGAGCATGGCCAGGAGAGCTGACCCAAACTGGCCAAAGGGATATTACACACCACAGAACATCATTCCCAGTGTATAAACTGGGGACAGTTGGCTGGAAGACACCAATTGCTGATGGGGAATGGGTTGGGCATTGGACAGCAGGCGTGAGCAATTGTGTTGTGCATCAGTTGTCTGCCCTAGGTTTATTCTTCTCTACCCCTCTCCTTTTCATAGTTATTATTGTTTTTATCATTATGTATTACTTTATTTCCATTATGAACCTTTTCTTACCTCAGCCTGCAGGTTTTACCTTTTTCTGAATCTACTCCCCATCCCACCAGGGGAAGAGCAGAGAATGAGTGAGCCGCAGCCAAGTACTTTAGTTGCAGGTTGCAGTTAAATCACAGCACAGCCAAAACACCTCTTTGCTCTGAAAAAAGGAACTTCCACCCCTTCATTGATTGTTTAGCTACTGCAAATATGATAGTGATTTTAAAAGTTTGCAGGCTTTTCCAGCTGCCTGGCTGAAAGGAGATTACCCTCTTTTCCATAGCAGAAGAGTCCTTTTAGAATGCAAGAATCTCAAAATCGCTCTTAAAACACGTGGAAAAATAACAGCCTCTCCTCACCTCCCCCCACCACGTCATCCAGTGTGTGATAACAAAATTGCCCCGATGAGTGTGGTGTGAAGGCACAGCTGCAGCATCCTACACCCTATTTTGCAGAACTGCTTGACCATCCAGGTTTCTGTGCCTGCATCCTTCCTTTTGGCCTACGCGTTTAATGTGGCTGAGGCAAAAGCAAAAACTAAACAAGAACAAAACCCAACCAAATAAAAAAAAGCGCTCACACAAACGACCCAAATGAAATTCACATTTGAAGACTTAGGTTTCCATTTCACATGACACTTTGAAACCCATTTGCCTAATGGTATTTATTGCCTTTCTCAAACAACAAGCAGGAAAAAAAGCCCACAATGAGGAAACAGAAAGCAGTACTTCTTTTAATATAAAATAATCAATCTGCAATTAATCATAAAAACAGCCCTATCCTCCTTTGGCTGTGCTCAGACAAAGATAGTTGTTCACTATCTCTGATTTATTCCTGACCTGCCAGCAGCGCAAGAGAAAGGAGGCTGGAAATGGTTTTAATTCCTCATCGTTGCTTGTGTCATCAGCACCACAGGTTGTCTTTGCTTTCATAAAACAGTTACTGAAAAACAAGGATGTCATGTGGGGTTTGAGATGAGCCTGTGAGCCAGGGGCAGGCTGTACATGGTGGGGAGCAGAGCACCCACTCAGGGACGCGATGCTCGGGCTGGTTTTGCCCTGCCTGAACACCCTGACGTGTGTTACCCTCCCAAAACTGCATATGTGCTTTCAACCAGCTGGTTTCCCGCTGGGAACCAGAGCTCTTGGAGACGTCACTGGCCCAGCTGGTGCACACAGGTCGAAGGAAGTTGGGCTTTCAGTGCAGACCACCAAAGTCATCCCCAGAGTCCAGTCCATCTTGTCTCCTCACTCTTTCCCCAGGATGGATTCCTGCTGTGCTGCAGGTCAGTCCTAAGCCTAGTTTACCCACAGGAATTCACTCCAGCTCATGCCCAGCTCCCTGGTAGAAACCCCAGTTCCCCTCCTCCAGCAGATCCGCCCATCTTCCTCAGCAGCTATTGCTGGGAGGAAATTCAGAGATTGCTCCTCAGGAGAGACCAGTGTTTCAAAAAAATCCTCATTCCAAAACGGAACAAAACAAAGGCAGAGCTTTCCCTGTGAACTGGAATTTAATGATTTTGAGTCACTCAACTCAGCACAGTTGGATAAAATCAAAATGTTTTGTCCTGATTTTAATTACCCATTACTATTAAATTATTTTATATACATTACAGTGTATTATGCACAAGCATTTTGATGTTTTGACCACTTCCTCCCATTTTCTCTCTGTGAGAATGAAGTTTCCTCACAAGCCACGCATTTTCACAAGCTGTTTTGCTTTCAACAGTTTGGCATTTTCAACAGAAAGAACAAAAAAAATCTGTCTGAAAACCAGCTGCACTTGCAAATTATGCAGGAGGAGCTTCATTCATTCAAAACACAATTTGCATTGGATCCATTTCCTAGGTTTTAGCTGCTATGGGGTCAAAAATCCAGCCATGCTTTGAAGCAGTTCCGTGGGGCTCTCTATTAATTGTTTCCCTGTGACTTCAGATCAATTATAAAGCTTTGTAAAGGAATTTCACTGCTCTTCCAAGCCTCCTGTTCTGGAGGCTTGCCCAGACCAAGACACCAAGACCAGAGGTGTTTTTCCTTCCCAGGTAATGCTGCAAATGCCAGGAGCCAAAGCATTCTTCCCAATTCCAGAGCATGAGTTTCAGAGATGGTGGGATGGGTTTGGATGGTGGAGCCCAAGGAACTGACCTGAGTCTACATTTTGAATGGCAGGGCAGGTTTTGTTTTGAGCCCTTGCCCAGATGACAAAATACACCACAAAACATAAACCCCAGCTAACCATCTGCTGCTACCTGTGCTGATTTAAAGGAGGTGAAATTGCAGGCTCTAGATTTAAAAAAAAAAAAAAAAGAGCCCATTCCTTAGGATTTATCCTAGCATTTATCTGCCTTGAAGCAGCATTCTTTTCCTTAGGGGAAAATGTTCTTGTTGCTTTCCTCCCTCCACATGGTACTGACCACAGAGGTTGAGAGCTCTTGCAGCTTTTCAAGATGTTTTTCATCTCAATATTATTTTTAGGAGCAGGAGGGATAAAATATGCCTTTTTGACAAACGATGGAAAAAAAAAAAAAGAAAACATTGTTTTCCTGGGAAAATTTGTTTTTTTAAAAAAATTTCCATCAGAGGGGACCTGAATGTAAAAAAGCCTAATTTTTTTTAGTGAAACAAATAGATATTTTTACGGAAGAAGGTTTTTTGGAAAGTCTGTGCCGAATCTCCTTATTTTCATCTTGAGAGGGGAAAAAAAAAAAAAAGAAAAAAAAGTAGAGTAAATTCATACATGATTTTGGGAGAAGGAGGAAATGCCCACAAGAAAACCCAGACATGTTTTCAGCAGCTGAGTTGTAAAAATCTCGTTTTAGCCAATAAAGCCAGCAGGTCTGTTGCGGGGCCAGGCAGCAGAGGCAGTGGGAAAGGTGGATGGGTGTTTTCCAGGGGGCTTTCCAGGCTCC
>VWZS01009500.1:0-33815 GCA_013397075.1 Rhabdornis inornatus
ACCACAAACTTCCTGGGCAAAACTAAGGTGTGTAACTGCATCAGCTTGGGATCTTTTGGGCAGGGTTCTAACTTTTACTGCTTAAAGTTCTTGCTGCACTGCTCTTATTGCTTCCGTCAGCTTAGTAACTAATATTACACTAATTATAAGCATAACCTGGCAGCAGCGGTGAACCTCCTCTTCCTTCCAGATTAGAAGAAAATAGATTTCAAGAGGAATAATCCCTGAAAATTTGTTCCTCTACACCTCTAAGTTGATCCATCACAATTCTAACTAACAGAGATCAACAGACTGTAAATTTTCCAGAAGCTCTTCCATAGTCACGGCTTCAGGACCTTTGCCTGCAGCCCAGAAAAGGGGCTCCGGGGCCCTTTGCCGAGGACGGGGATCAAGGCACAGGGAAAGGAACCAAAGGGCTCAAGGCAAAGGCAGGGAGGGCAGAGCTGCCACAGCGTGGCACACAAAGAGCTTCATCTCCTTCTCCTGAACCTGCGCTGTCTGCGCTGCCATTCGCAGGGCTGGCGGCTCCTCTTGCTGCAGATCTCCAGGCCATCNTGCCACGGTCTCACGGCACAGGCTGCCGGCGTCCTCGCAGCTGTGAGCCGGCCTTCTCTCAATCATTATTTGTGTGCTTTTGTTCCTTATTTTACAGTGAGCAATATTCATCTTTTCAAGTAATATTTGCAAGTGCCACATTTCTTCCCCGCCTCTTCCCAGCGATCCTGCGAAATTTCCTCCAGCTCTGCTCTGAATCCACTGGCTGAGCTCACACAGGCAGCAGTAGTGGCTGTGCTCTTCCCTTGCACAGCAGACAGCACTCATTGCCCATCCCAGGCACAGAGGTTTGCAGTCCGATGGTGTTGCTACTCTTGATTTTTGCTGTGTGTCTGTGTGAAATGCGGTGATAAATGACAGTGGCTTGTGGTTGAGCCTCCTCCTCCTCCTGTGCAGGGTTTGCTTGCTTTGCCATTAATGGCAGGAGGTGTTGAGGTGAAATTAATTGCTGAAATTCAGTAGCAGTGGCTTCTGCAGGCCATGCGCTTTCCCTGAAGTATTTTGTTCTGGGCTGGTCCTTCATGTGAGCAGCTTGAGACTTGCTTGCTAGCTGGGTACTGCTTTTCACACATCTTCATTTTAATCCTACCTCTGCCTCCTGTTTATGACCTTCTTGATGTCTTCCAGACATTTGATAGCAATCCAGGTAGAAAGTGCAGGTGTTGAATGCAGCATTGTGGTTAACCAAAACATAGTTTTCTAATTCTATACATTTGCCGCTCAGATTCACTTTCAGTTTTCTTAATGATCTTAGCAACATTTTCCATATGCAAGTCATTCTTTGTTTTAGCATGAGGCCCCCAAGTATAACAGCAGACCAATGACACATGTCAGTGTCAGATTTTAATTTTAAAAAGCAGTTTTTATGGCAGGAAAATTGCATATATGTGGAATGTCAGTGTGACCAGCCTCTGCAGCACTCCTGAAGCAGCTAGAAGATTTTCACTGGACTGCTCCTTGGCTTCTGTGGCATCATTGGAGGTCAGACTGTGTGCTCACACTCGCATACAGCTGCGATACTGCCACTCTTTTCTGTACAACCTGTTCACCAAAGGCTGCTGTCAGGATGGAGGTGAGGCCCTCACACAGGTTTCCCAGAGAAGCTGTGGCTTCTCCATCCCTGGAAGTGTCCATGTCTTCTAAAGTGTTTGCAATTTCTTAGTTATTGTCCTTGTACCTGTTGACCACAGATTTTCTGAACCACAGTTCAGAAAATACATATTTAGAGCTATGCACTTGTTCACCTGGGACATCCTTATGTAGGAAACATAGTTCTGCATCTCATTCAGCAGTGCTAACTAACAGCCCAGGGTCCTTCTGCCAGCAAACATTTCACAGGTAAGCCAGGGAGATGATGTTTTTGACTGGGTCACGCAGCTGTATGTGTGTTACTGGGACTCTAGGGAATTCCTCCTGGCATTTTTGTCTGACTTCCTGATCTAGAGAACAGTGGAAGTCAAGCTGGTCCTCTTGCAAATTTATTCAGCACTTATTTTCCAAGACCAGTGAATAAATACTGCAAACATAAGAAATTAGTTTCTGGTGTTGTATGCAGGCAGGATTAGCCTCTGCTGTACTGGAGAAAATGGCCAGGGTGCTTGTGGTATACCACATAAGCAAGTTGCACTCTTTGTATTAAAAGATTTAATATCATAAGGTAATTAGGATTCCCTAGTCCTGACCTGAGAGATTTTATTTTAATGTGTCTAACCTAATAATCTCACGGTACCATGGTACTTGCTTGTGATCAAGGCTACTAAACGTTATTTCTGATATTAAACATGCCCCCTTTTTTTTGCACACAAAGGAGTTTCCTTTTAAGTGGAAAGTGTACATGTGGTTCTAGCTTTTACAACAGAAATTCAAAGCAAATTCATTATCCTGTGTCTTAACGTGTGTTGATATGTGTTTTGCACTCTGTCCAAGAAAATGATTGCAGAGCTGTGTAATTAGTTGTATCAGAAATGAAAATGAGGTTAGCCCTCATCTTCTCCTAATGAAGTTGGTGGCAAAACTGCCACTGAGTTCAGGAGGAAGAAGATTACTGGCAAAAAGCAGATTTAGAAAAATAAGATAATCAACTTGTTAGTGTGCCTAGTTAGACATACTCAAAAGTGGCAGTTAGATGTAAAACTGCAGCTCCTAAATTGTCCTTTCAGATTGCCTGCCAAAAGCATTTTGTGCAGTTAATTTCACTGATAGTTGAGGAAATAGAGTTTTATAGACAGTCTTTAAAACTACTGGAGTGTTCTTTATGTAAGAGAGTATGGCTAGTTGAAATAAACATACATTAAAACTTAAAATTACATTTCTGTCCCTCTGAAATCCAGTGTGCTAGCTGTATATTGTAATGATTGCATCATATTACATGCACTCTAATATTAATCTATATATCTGGAAAATCCACTCTTATTTTCTGGTAAAATCTACAAGGAGATGGAGAGAACTGGGGCAGACTGAGACAGAGGCAGAGGAGAATGATGAGTTAATGGTCATCAATGACAAGACTTAATTTTCTGTGTATAGAATTGCTTTTAATATTCAAGAATGAAAAATGATGGGTTTTCTTTGATAGCATAAATGTTTTTCCCCTATATGTGTCACATGTATGGACTACGTGAATGTTCATTTTTATTACTCAGTTATATTCAATATATTGGTTTTTATATGAACAAGTGTATAATGTTTAGTGGGAAGCTCTGTGATTTTATCAAACTGTGGAATATTAATCCATGGCATGACTTTGTAAAAATTTAATGCCTCAATATTTTTCTGATTTTTGTTTAGTGCAGTAACAAATAAATTAGGAAGAAAGTTATAGGAATAGTAAAAATAAGTGAAGTATCTTTCAAGAGATCATGTCAGTCACAATGATAATAAAGCGAGGGAGATAAAATTATTGGCAAGCAGAATAAAGTAGAATCAATACAAAATACACAAATTCATAAACAAAGAGTGCAGTACTTTGCCATAAATTGAGGAGGAAACCAGTATTTTATAAAACATAAGGCTGTTACTCAGAGTACGAAAACCTTTTTTTCTCTCATTAAGGATAACATATTTCTCCTCAAAAAGCACCATTAAATGAATGAACCAATTTTGCAAGGAGCAGCCTAGGAGGAGCATCAGCCTCCAAACATGGTCTGTGACTACAGCAAAGGAGTAAATCACTGCTGAGGCTCAGCGGTGTGAATGGAACAGATGCTGCTGGTCCAGGATGTAAAGAACTGGGGATAAATCAGTTTGTTGCCAATTGGCTGAGGATTTGGGAAATAGATCAGAAAGATGTCACTTCACTCTGGCAACCTTATACACACACGGAATGAGTGATGAGAAGAGAGGAAAGTGTGTTGTGGATTGGTTTGGCACTGTTGGGTTAATGGTTGGACTGGATGAGCTTAGAGGGCTTTTCCAGTCCCAGTGGCTCTGTGCTGTTGTCATGAGCTGGTGGCACACCACAGTCTGTGCTGCGGGCTGCAAAGCACAGAGCTGCTGGCAGACAGGAGCATTTTGAGGAACATTTCAGCCCACTGCAGCTGACACAGCAAGTGCCTGCCTGGATGGAAAAAAAATGACAGGTTTATTTACTTCAGGGTCCTGCACATGAAAGCAATTCCCAACATAGTGCTTGGAAGGTGTGGAGCCCTTTGTTTCTCTGTTTACCAATTTTGTTTCTTTTCCTATACCTCTATAACTTACCTAGAGCTTTTCCAAGGAGTTCCCTGGATATTGTTTATGTGTGGCATAGTCACCCAAAATCCTGTCAGTGGGGATTTTGTAGGATGCAGTTTTCAAAAGTATCTGCTGCTGGCCTGATCTTGTCCCCACTGACACCTCTGAGAATAGAATTTTACCACTGACTTCCAAATAGAAGGGAGTTTGGCTGCTTAAATGCTGCCTGTTGTCCTCTCCTTGGAAATCATCACTGCCTCTATGGAATATGTAGATTTGCTCACAAAAACTATTTTAGCAGCTTTCAGAAGACTCTCATTGAAGCAACATTCTGTATTTTGCATTAAATTGAGTAATTTTCTTCTTCCATCTCTTTGCTAACAGCATTGAGGGAAAAAAAAACAAACAACCTCCCTCCTCAGTTTTAGCATTGCTCATTGCTCAGGTGTCTTTTTTGCAGGTGTCCTCAAGTAGACATTTCATAGGACTGAGGCTGTGGCAGAAGGATGCCCCTTACTAGCAAAAATACTACTTTCATTAAAAGAGATTTTCTGTGTTTATTTTAGAGCTTCTCTAAGATTTAAGAGTTGAAGGAGTTGAAAATTTTTTGTTTAAAGGAAATCCAAAGGTCCTGTTCAAAAGACAAGTGTTTTTGACCATTAAGGATGGTATGGCTTCTGGCTTTTCATACTGTTAATCTTCTTAAGCCTGGAAATGTGAGTAGCATTTATGAGAGCTCTGTAAGTATCTGTGGTGTCCAAACCTGCCTATTACATTTAGAACAGAAATTTATTTCTGTGAGTCTTGATTATTGCAAAGATTAAAGGTTCCAGAAGAAAATGGTGTTTTCCTGAATTGGCAGTTAAAATAGACCAAGAAGATTATCCAAATTACTTCAGTGTCCTAATTTCTAGATACCTTTCTAGTGAATAAACTTGGAGTTTCAGAGCCTTTAGAATTACATGATCTACAAATAGTTAATTTCAACTATTCAATGCAAAATATCTATGGGCTGGATGTGTCTTATCAGACATCCTTCTTTGCATAATCTCTTGTATCATTCCATGGGTTTCCTAAACTCCTTTAATCAGGGGTTGTATACAAGATTGATGAGTGAATCCACAAGTCATTTATTCTTAGTTTCTATTATTGCTTAGTCAATTATGTTTTAACTATGATACTTCTGAAAATTAAATTAATAGTGATTTAAGTATAGGAAAGGATCATTAATTAGCAGTCTTCCAGGGATTCTCTGATCATCTCATTTCTTTTCTGATTAAACATAGGTTGGGCATTTTATTAACTCAAAGATTTGAGAACTGGAACAGATTTACCTAGTCCTCTTGTACAATTAACCTTTGATATGCCTGTTCTAATTGCCCATTTAATATCATTGCTATATGCAGAATTGTGTAACTCATTTCTCCAGGGATGGAGCCAGAAACATCAGAGAGATATTGATCAGAGTTAAAGTAGATAGGAAATTTCAGAAGCCATAAGAAAAAAACCCTCATTTTCTTATGCTTATGAGCTGTTATTGTTTTATGTCAATTTATTTTTAAAAATATAGAAAAAATAAACAGAAAACTGACAAAACACGTTTAGTCATGTAACTCTTTCAATTGGATGATTAATACTGTAATAATTTAATGTTTTACACTTGGATTAAGGAAGAAACATAACAATGATATATCAGTTGAAGACACACAAAACCACTAAGAATCCTTGCTTTGAGTAGGCTGTTTTCATAGAACAGAGCTTTCATTTATAACAAAGCTTAGGAAAAAAATTAACTATTGTATTCATTTATTTCTGTCAACTTTTAGATCTCAGGAGAAGGATAGAGTTTTAAAGATTTAATAAAATAACAGAATGGTTTGGGTTGGAAGGGAGCTTTAGAGGTCACCTAGTTACAAACACCCTACTGTGGTTCAGGACACCTTCTACTATCCCAGGTTTCTCCAAGCCCCATCCAACCTGGCCTTGGACACTTCCAGGGATCCAGGGGCAGTCACAGCTTCTCTGGACAACCTTACCCTGAGAGTCAAGGATTTCACTGTCAAATGCTTTGCACCAGTCCAGGTAGATGATGTCATCAGCTCTTCCCTCATCCACCACTGCTGTAACCCATCATAGAGAGCCACCAGATTTGTCAGGCATGGTTTGCCCTCAGTGAAGCCACGTTGGCTGTCCCAGTGTCTTAGCACAGTTCCCAGGATCTTGCTGGGCACACAGGGGAGAATGACTGATCTGTGGCTCCCTGTGTCTTCCTTATCCCTCTTTTTACCAGTGGGGGTTCTGTTTCCCCTTTTCCAGTCAGCAAAAAGTCCACTGGGCTGTCACAACTTTTCAAGCGTGATGGAGAGTGGCTCAGCTACTTCATCTGCTACTACATCAGGATCTCATCAGGTCCCATTGATTTGTGCACCTTCAGGTTCCGTAGATGTTCTGGAACCTGATCTTTTCCTGCAGTGGATGATTTATGCCTCCAGTCCCTGCCTGTGCCTGCTGTGACTTCGAAGGTGTGGTTGGAGATCTTGTTGGTGAATACTGAGACAAAAAAAGGCATGAAGTACCTCAACCTTCTCCATGTCCTGGGTAACCAGGACTCCTGTCTCCTTCCAGAGAAGGCTTACATTTTCCACAGCCATCCTTTTATCATCAACACATCTATAGAAGGTTTTCTTGTTGCCCTCAACATCCCTGGCTGGGTTTAATTATTTCAGGGTTTTAGGTTTCCTAACCCGATTCCTGTCTTCTTGGACAGTCTCTCTGTATTCCTCCCAGACTTTCTGTCTCTGCTTCCACCCTCTGTAGGCTTCCTTTTTGTCTCTTCAGTTTGTCCAAGAGCTTCTTGTTCATCCACACAAGCCTCCTGGTGTTTTTGCCTGCCTTCCTCCTCGTTGGGATGCATTGCTCCTGAGCTCAGAGGAGGTGATTCTGGAATAGCAATCAGTTTTACGGGGCTGGTCTTTCCTCCCAGGTTTTATCTGATGGGACTCTACCAAGCAGGTCCTTGAAGAGGCCAAAGTCTGCTCTTCTAAGTTGAGGGTACTGAGCTTGCCATGGCCTCTCCTCTGTGTCCTGAGGATCTCAAACTGCAGCATTTCATGGTCCCTTCAGCTCAGGCTGCCCTTGAGCTTCACTGTCTCCATTGTCTCCTCCTTGGTGAGAACGAGGTCCAGCACTGCTACCCTCCTTGTCTCCTTTATTCTTTGGAGAAGGAAGGCATCATCAACACATTCCAGGAACCTCCTGGCTTATTCCTGCTGTGTTGTCCCTCCAAAAGATTTCAGGGTGGTTGAAGTTCCCTGTGACAACCAGGCTTGGGAATGAGAGGTTGCTGTTATCTGCTTGTAGAGGGAATCCCCTTAGTCTTCCTGGTGGGACGGCCTGGAGCACAATGCAATAAAGTCACCTTTAATTCTGGTCACCTCCCTTAAATCCTGATCCATCATCTCTCAGACAGCTTGTCATCCATCCCCAGGAGAGCTCCCTTCTCTCCAGCTGGTCATTGACATAGAGGGTGACCCCTCCTCATGTTCCCTGCCTGTCTTAATGAGCCTTCCCTTCCTTGTGTCCTTCCCTTCCTTGCTACATTAAAATGTCTTCTTTTGATTTATTTTTGTTCACTCTGCTACAAAGACAATCTTGGGTTGTGAAGATAATTATTTTTCAGAAGAAGAAAGAAGTATATGAGGACAAAACTGGACTAATTTCCACTGTATTGTCTTCCTTTTTGAATTCTGAAAAAAATTAAAAGGAAATTGAAAGGAGACTGATAAAAATCCTTAAGAAATGAGTCAGAGAGAGCAAAGAGGAAAATGTAACTTTGTAGTATGGGTAATGTGGGATCATCCCAGCATGTTTCTCTTCAAATGGAATAGCTGTGAGTTGTCTGACTCTGCCCTTTACAGCAAAATAGTTTCATCAATAAAGTGATAATCCTCAAGGCGTTCATCCTAATAGGATGCTATTTTCAAGCACAATACACATTTTTCAAACACAATCAGCTCTTCATAGATATAATTGGGCAATTTTGTTGTGAATGGCATTTGATTTCAAAACCTTTGTGGCACCTCAGTGGATGTGCTATGTCCACAATTCAGTAAATGAAGCTGTCCCCTAGCAACTGCTAAAAATGCAAAGACACGCAAAGACCAGAGCAAATATGTACACCTGTAAATCAATATTTTTTGGGGTACCGGATAGTACTATGATTTTAAACTCTATTTCTAGTGGAGTCAAGATGCAGTAAAGTAATTTTAAGTCCTGTGCCACAAAGAAGGTACTTCAATTTTCTCCCATTTTACTTGATATATGACATCTCCTTCAATATCCTTTGATTATGGGATAACTGTTTCAGAAGATCAGCCTTGCAAAAAGGTACCCTTCAGTCACATCAATAGAAGCACAGCTGGCTGAATAGTTTTCAAATTACTTTTTCAGAGGAAAATACTTGAGTCATTAAAACATGAACTGGTTGAGCATAAAGGTCCCTTTCAATGAGACTACCATTATCAGAAAAAAAAGGTGTAAAAGCGAACATTTCAATTTAAAGAACAGCTTTGAGAATTTGCTTATGTGTACACTAAACATGATCTATAGTATGCACTATAGATGAAATATAACAAGTCTTCAGAATTATTGAAACAAAGAATTTGATTGACTCCCTTTTATTTGATTTGAATGAGATTTTTGCTTTTCAAGCATTTTTTAAGTTTAAAACTTAGACTTGATTCAAGCCAGTGAAAATATCGAGAACTCTTGCAGAATGGTGAAAATGTTTTCATTACCTTTTTTTAACAGTCTGTTCTAAATGCAAAGGAGAAACACTTTTCCATTCTTACTTTAACATCCTTCTGCTTGTTTGTACAAAAGGCATTGTGCACATCCTTTAACCTTGAGGCACGGTGTGCTAATGGAACTTACTGCAAGTTTGGCTTCTGATGAATCACTGCTTGACTGCCTGGGCTAATGGAAAGCCCCTATTAACTATTACTAGTTATACAGCCAGTTTGACAAGTTAGATACAAATATTGAAGTTGGTCTAATTGGCTCTGCCAAAATGCAGTGGTGCATTCACTCACTACTCTATTAATTATGCATAATATCATGTTGGAAGATTTTGAGAATAACCTCCTTCTAGAATAACCATAAGGCTGCTTATGTTTAATTTTCTTCCATTTCCTGTTGATACCCAATGTTGTTTTTTTTAATCAATACAGGGTCTTGTGCACCTGTAGAAAGTTGGATGCAGTAGAAGAGGTCATTATGAAAAAGAAGAGAAAGGACACCCTTTTATGTATGGTTAATCAGCCTGCTTAGGAGTCTGGATGATAAACTGTAAGAAAACTTGAAAGGAGCTGGAATTTGGAGATGGTTTCTAGGTCTGGCCTGAAGTCTGTCACAAGTAGTATTGCAGCTGAGGTGTTGTAGTGCACCCCTACAACTCATCCCTGGTGGGGCTGTGAGAAGAACACTGCCTGCTCTGAACACAGAAGCTTCTGTGCTCTTAGGCTCGATGGCTTCCTGTGGCCTTACCTTCTGGAATAGATTGACAGGAGCCCTTTTGCACAGAGACCTTCTGTGTCAGTAAATAATTACACCGGTGAGGGAGTTACTGTGATAGAAGGTTTTAAAAAAAATCTACACCTGCAGCCCAACTGTAAATTGTGAATGTGCCCAGTTAAGGTCACTCATGAGTTAATTGACGTGGAAATGTCCAAATTCTCTGGAGGTATCCAAAACAGAGGAACTGCATCTAGTGATTCTTACACTTTTTTGGCAGCTCTTGAAAACAGAATCATAGAATGGTTTGGACTAGAAGGAAACTTAAAGACCCATTTTGTTACAACGCCCTGCCATGAGCAGGGACACTTCCCACTGTCCCAGGTTGCTCCAAGCCCTGTCCAGCCTGGCCTTGGACACTTCCAGGGATAGGACAGCCACAGCTTCTCTGTGCAACTTGTGCCAGGGCCTGACCACCCTCACACAGAAGAATTTCTTGCTAATGTCTGGTCTAAATTCTGCCCTCTTTCAGTAGAAAAAAATTGTCTCTTGTCCTGACATTCCACACCTCAGTCAGAAATTCATCTCCGTCTCACTTGGACCTCCTTTAGGTCTTGGAAGGAGCTCTAAGGTCTCCCCAGAGTATTGTCTTCTCCAGGCTGAACAGCCCTTACTCTATCATGTGTTTTCATAAAAGAGATGTGTTCCTGCCCTCTAATTATCTTTGTGGCAGTTCCTTGAAAGGGGATTCCTTTTCTCTCCCTGAAATAGTTAGGACTAAGTCCCAAGAGTCTGGAATTCCCCTTAGCACTGAAACAACCTTAATATCAGTATAACATCTTTTTGCAAATGAACATGTGAGATGCATGCTGGTGTGCTTGTTTCCCATGGCATTTTTAGCAGCAGCATTTTCTAGCCTGGTTTCTCACTGTTCATACTTTAAATTGTTGCAGTGTTTGAATGAAGATACTGGGTAATCAGACTAAATTCCAATGGTGAAATAAAGAGAGTGGAATAAATGTGGTCCTCCATAAATGCTTGCAGGATGTTCAAAGTGTGTCGCTGCTGCACACTGTACCTGTAGGGACTGATTGCAAGTGGGACAGGAATGAGAAAATTTGCAGGTGAAATGTTAATAAATACAATAGTATGTTATTAGATCAAAATAATTCTGGGCCATGTCTAGCAGTAAGATATTCAAAGAACTCTTATTTCCACTACCACAGGGATTGAGTGACCCAGCATTTTCTACCTTGATGGCTAAAAGGGCAAGCTGTCTGCTTTAGTGGATGAGTATTTCTGACAACTACAGATTCAATTGTAGCGGAAACAAAAATAAATATTGAATATGAGGATATAGGGGAGACTCAGGAGTAAAAGTGTCCTTGTCTACCTCTCCCCACCTTCCTTGGTGATGATGTGATTGGTGACAAGAAAAGTTTTGAGCTGCCACTGGGAGGAAATCCAAAGAATTAAAAAATGCTTCAGAACTACTAAATCTACAAGCTGTGCTCCTTAGGATATGTGGTATGTGCTGTGGCTGGTTTGGACATAAAACCCTCCATACTCTCACACTGATGAATGCCTAAGTACTTTAATTTTTGCATGTAATGTGCAATGCATTCTGCACAAAGCAGTCTCTTGGAAATCAAAAGGACCACCCTGTGAGAACAGATGCAGTTTTCAGTCCCGTTTACGATTCTCTTGCACCAAATGCCACAGTGATATTGCCAGACAGGCAATCTCGTCCCAGAAGAGATGCATTCTCATTATAGTTTAATTCATAGAGCAATTATTGTTTCATGTGTGATATACAGCAGAAGTTCTACAAAGTTAACTTCTAAAACGTGGTCAATGTTGAAGAAGTAAGATGTGAAGCTGCTTTGTCTCGAAGCCATTATGTTCTATTTCTTTTCCTGCCTTGGTTTGTCAGGTGCACCATGACAATGGAAAGAGGACGAATATTCAGCAGAGCTATTATTCTGGGAAGATGAAAGCAAGCCAGCAAAAGAGAGTACCCTCTTCTGTATTCAGCACATGTTAAAAAATAAATTTTCAATAAATTTCTCAAGCTAAAGCACATTTCCTTTGAAATGTTTCCACCAGAGGGAAGAACAAAATTCCTACCAGGTTCAAGAGTCAGTTTTGGCTCCACAGCTGCCAATTCTGTGTGTGTGTAGAGAGGGAAGGGTAAGGGGGAGCATAAGAAAGGGGGTCGAGGAGGAGGGCAGGAAATAATAAAGGAAAGACAGAAAGTATTTTAATGAGTTGTGATTTTGAACAGTGTGATTTTGTGAGTCCAACACAGAGATGTCTGCTTTTTTGGATATATAGGAAAACATTTCAGAAGTGTTGTCTGTGTTTTTGCAGTGACTATGGAAAACACATGCCTAATCAAAACAGGTTTGAGACCATGACCCAAAATATTGATAGGAAAAGTTTCTTTAAATAAATACCTCTGAGAATGCTTATAAAAAATGTTTTAGTGTGGCCATAAATGAAAGCATTCCTGCATTTCTAATACAAAACACTAATGTAACTGACTGTAGTGCTGTGCAGTGCTGGGGAGTTGCTGCGACCTTCCTGAAGCGTCTCCGGCAGGCAGCGATCCAGGCGGCCAGACCAGCACATGGAAGCACACTCACACACATAGGCACACTACAGATGACAGGAAAAGGCCGGTGAAGGAAAGGATGGGAAAGGTCTTTTGTGCAGAGTTCCGATAGGGTTTATTGCAGCCATGCATCAAAGGGCTCCAGGGACAAAAGACCAAGAGAATGGAAGGGCTTGGATTTAAATATGGAGAAAGAGGAGTGGAGCATGGGATCAGGGACTAATTGGAAGAGGGGAAAGTGGTGCATAGGCAGGGTAAGGGACCGGGGAAACCAATGGGGTAACAGGGGCAGAACAATGCAGTAAACTGGGGCCAGCGGGGATCAGGGAAAGGGAGGACATTTTAGGGGAAGGCCATATAAGGCAAACATGGGCAATCTGGGCCAGTGGGCCAATGGGGAAGACAGAACCAGGGTATATTAACATAATACTGCAAAGGACTGTGGGGAGGAACCTTTTTCAGCATCATTTGAGAACATATGAAGAGGAATTAGTGGGAAACCACATCCTTTAACTTGAACAACCCCACTGTTATTTTCTTGATTCCTCTATTTTTTATTTATTGTGATACCATGGCATTCATTGTAATCTCACATAAATTTTACTCATAGTGTTGTGCACTTGTGAAACCTTTCAAAAAATATCACCATATAAACCAGCCAGAGATTTAAAAGTGTTTTGAAAACTGACTTGAAGTCCTGAAAACATCAAGATGTTCAACTGTGAAACACGATGCATCTTTCAACACTTCTCAGCTATTAGGTGTACTTGACAAATTCAAGTAACACTTATTCAGAATAAGTATCTTTGAAGTAATTGTTTTCATTTATGAATTGCAAGGTCCTGTAAAGTTGGAATATTTTTTACAAACAGTCAAAAGAGCTTTGACTCAAGCTCTTAATTTGTATGCAGCACTGTAAAATTCCGATCCGTGTGTTTAGGCTAGCTAGATAGCTAAAGGCACCAAATCCAATTAAAATAAGATATTTTGTGGGACAGAAGCAGGCATAGTAATTTTTGAAATGAGATCACATGCCTAAATTGCCAGAGCTTCTCATGAAAAGTTGCACTGGAACTATAGCGCATTATATGGAATAAAATAAACAAAGAACCAGTATCACAAAAGTTGTGTTTTTAAATTAATATAATGGGTTCTGAGATGGTGCATTATGGCTAGGACAATTCAGAGTGTGCCTGATCCTGACTGCAGTCTTCCAGTTTGCTCTTTAGGCAGTATTTTATTGTTCCAGCTGGAACATCATCAGTTGCAGATATTTTTTCATGCCATTCTAATGGATCAATTAGCAGAAAGAAAACCCAAGTAATTATGAAGCTACATACTCCTGCTACTGCTTTTGTATATATTACTCCATGATACTGCTGTTCACCCCTGTTCTTTGATGTGGAAGGTTCAAATCAGTTCTTAGGAAATAAACCCTGACCCTGTTAGGAACGCATAAAATGTTTCAAGATGGGTGTCACACTAGAGTACAATTTTCAGTCTCTCCAATTCTTGCTTGTTCTGAAAGAATTAATAAAGAAAAAAAATTTCAGTGCTCAATTACCTGTCATGATTTCAGGAAAATAATCTGTTCAATCTCATAAGAATGGTAAAACTTTCAATTCACTGTAGAGATATTGTAATGAAAATAATATTAAAAAAATACACACTGTCATATAGAAAAAATTCAAAATATTTTGCTGAAAATAGCAAATTACTGGGATTTCATGTGAAAAAGAGTGTAATTTGTAATTCAGTATCATCTACGTTGCCCCAGTTACTGTTCTGGTGTAGATGCATTTCCATTGAAGTAGAAATTTCTCCCAAAACATCCCAGCCCGTCTTTCCAGCTTTCCAAGGAGAACTCAACTTTCCTTTATATTTAATGCATTTTGCATTTGCTTCAGATCATTCTTATTAACTTTACAATTAATTGCATGTCCATTCTTCAGAGGGCCACTCCTTTTTTCTATGGATTTCAGGTGTCTATTATCTTGTTCTGCTCATCAGAACTGACCCCCTCTGTTAGCAGATAGGAAGTAGGTGTAAATATTTGCAGTTACTTTTATTCTTAACTAATCTGTGCAGAAGAAATGAAATAGGAGGAACACTAATGCTCCTATGCTAACTCTGTTTTGGCACTGCCACTGATGTTCATTCTCATGTATCCTTTGCATTTTCCTCATATGCATAGGCAGAGTATTTTGTATTAATGTCATAGGGATAATTCAGGCTGGAAGAGATCTCAGGAGGTGTCAAGTATGATCTCATGTACAAAGAAATGTCAGAACTGAGATCAGACCAAGATGCTCAGGGCTTTTTCCAACTGATTCTTGAAAATCTCCAAACCAGGTGGTGTACATCTCTGAGCAACTTGCTCTGCTGCCTGTCCATTTTCATGAGTAAAAAGCTATTATTTACCTCCGGATTATGCCATTCAAAAGACATTTGCATGGCTGGCTGTTGCTGTCTTGACTGGGTCTGCGTTCCCAGGTCAAAGCTGCCCTTTGTTCTTCCCTGAATTTTATGGAGACCCTATTGGCTCTATTTCCCCTGCCAGGCTATGCTGTCCAGACTTGGACGCAATCAGATTGTTGTGTAAAGTGTTGACCAGCCTTGGCCAAATCTAGTTAAGTCCACTGCTCCCCTGCCCCACTAATCCAGCTTTTTTTTGTAATGGATGGTAAACTGGGTCAGGCATGTCCACCTGTGAGAAATCCATGCTTACTGTAGTCACTCCCCTTCTACTTCTTCATATGCCCAGAAATGTGCTACAAGAGAACTCTATTTGTGATTTGACCAAGAGTCAAGATGAGGCTGACTGATTTATAGATAATTTCTGTGTCCTTTTTTGAAGGTGTGTGCGATTAGTGGTGCTTCTCCTGTCCTTGGGCTGAGTTCTACTTGAATGACACCAGCCCTACATGCCCAGGCAACTTTACTAAATTCCTCTTTTGCACTCTGTCCTTGCTTCCAGCCCTGTTGGCTGCTTTTTTATGCTGGAGTTCTGCCATGATGTCCTTTTTAGCCAAGTCCTGACAGACTGGCTTGTTTGCCTTCACACCAGAGTGGGCTGTTCTTACACACAATGCTCTTCTTTAAAGGTCTGCTAGCTTTCCTGAGCTCCTTTGCCTTTCAGTGTTCTTTCAGGTCCCCACTCCACAAGTGCAGCTCAGCCCACCTGAAGTCAAGGCATTTTACTTTGCTAGAAGATTTTAATTTTCTCTTTTCATTAGTTCAACTTTGACATGCATGTTCCTGTAGGGTCACTCTGCAGGTTCTTCCCTCTGAACACCTAATGACTGCCACTACCCTATTTACACTCTCCTAAACTAGCAGCTTTTCTGTACTTCGATCTTTCCTGCATTTCAGTGTGTCATACCCCTCTTGGCTATATTTAATTGTATTTGCACTTTTCTCCCTGACAGCTTCTCTGATGTCAAGATTCACTAGTGTGTTTTATTATGAAAAAGTGATATCCATTCTTTTTTATTATGTTTTTATCTCAAATACATTTGTGTTTCTATTTTTAAAAATAGTATCTTCCTTGAAGTGATAATTCAGGTGAAGTACTTTCACAACAGTAATATCTTATTTAGAATTTATCCTCTTTATTTTTTCTATTTTAAGATTTGGAATTAAATTGACTTTTTAAACAGGCAATTATGAAGAAATATGCTTTCTCTCAAAAAGAGGAAATTGTAAACTGAATATATGTACAGATTATTAAACTGGATAGTACTTTCAGATTTTCTTCAAACCTGGCTATTTGAGAAAGGTTATTTTTCAGTCCCATACATTGTTTGCAATTGAAAGTGAAATAGCCTGTCAATTTGTAGTTTGCAGGCAAGTTCACTCCCTAGTTCATATTTACTACAGCAAATTGAATTTATTTAGGTGTGTGTGCTGGTTTGGGCTGGTGTAAAGTGCATTTCCTTTCCACGGCTGGTGTGGGGCTGTGTTTTGGATTTGTGCTGAACTCAGGGATGATGATACAGAGATGCTTTTGTTATTGCTGAGCAGGGATTGAACAGAGACAAGGCCTTTGCTGCTCCTCACTGAGGAGACCCAGCCAGGACAGGTGACCCCAACTGACCTGTGATGTTCCAGACCATGTTACTTCATGCTCAGTGTATAAAGTGGGTGGGGGAAAAGGAGGGGGGGATGTTTGGACTGATGGAGTTTGTCCTCCCAAGTCACCATTAGTGTGATGGGGCCCTGCTCTGCTGGAAATGGCTGGACACCTGCTCAACCATGGGAAGCAGGGAATTCATTCCTCATTTTGCTTTGCTTTAGTGTGTGGTTTTTGCTTTCTCTATTAAATTGTCTTTATCCCATCCCACTAATTTTCCAGCTTTTACCCTTCTTATCTGTCCCTGATCCTATTGGTGGGGAAGTGAGCAGCTGTGAGAGGCCGGGCTGCCGGCTGGGGTTAAACCACAACATGTGTGATGTCTGACAAATGTTAAAATTAGCAAATACATACTTTTAACACAATGTTCTTAAGTATCATTGTGAAATATATTTGTTTACAGCTATCTAGAATCACATATTTGAGAAACAATCCTGAATTTTGAAGATGCATTACATGAAAAAATAGACTTTATCATGCACATAATGAAATAATATCACATGATTTCTCAGAATTCTGCCTGATTCATTTAAAAGCAAAAGATGCATGTTTCCCCCGTGTTCTGAATAATGCTTTTATTTCCCCTGTTTAATAGAAGGGAGAAATTATGGTGCTGTAATCCAGGCATCCAGCAAGGAGGAACTAGAGAAATTACCTGAATAGATATGTTTCTTGTGCAGTTGTAGATGAGGACATCTCGCTATGGTCTGTGCAGACCAAAGGTTAAAGGATCACTGTAATTCGTAATTCCACCTGATAATTCAGAGGAAAAAAAATACTTTCACCTCCCCCTTTCTTTCCTTTTTTTTTTTCTTTTTTTTTTTTTTTTTTCTTTTTTCTCTCTGAAATTATCAAGAACATTTGAATGGAAATTGGGAGATCTTCAGGACTGGCTGAAACTAAAACTTTTCTCTGAAATAATTTACCAACTCCTCATCTCATTAAAAGTTTGTCATGTAAACCTTGTGGACTTGTGCATTTTCCAGGAGGAATTCCCTTGCAGCTCATTACTGCAATCAGAACAAGGAGGGTGAAGGTAAACAAGCTGGCACTTTTATTAGCAGCTTCCAAAGCTCCTGTCAGAGTTTGCCACTGAAGGCTGTTTAACAAGATGTATAGATGAGATGTAAAGTGCTTTTATAGATTCAAAGCTAAGAGACATAAAACAAAACAAGAAGATAGATGGCTAGTTTTTAGCTTAGTTAAAGCTGAGCAGCAGCCACTGCTGAAGGCTGTCAGGTCTGGCTTTTCATCCTAAATACATTAACACTTCCTTCACCCCAAAACCACCAGGAATCAATAAGATGGGAACTTCTCCACATTCTTTATGTTGTCTAAGACAAGACAAAGCCAAGACTGAGTTCGTAGAATGGTCACTGGAAAACTCCATCACTAGAGTAATGCAGCACTGGTAAATTCAGTGCAACATAATATGCACTAAAATGAGACATCCAGTGATGAATGGGAGAACGAAATATAAGCTGTGGATAGCGCTTAAGGCCAGGTGGTCTGCTCAGGGCTAGTGCTACTGATAAACATCCCTTCTCCTCATCTGTGTTTCTCCTCAGTGGAAGTGCCATCCCTGGTGGTGCCTTTACCAGGGTGATGCACAGTTCAGTGGTACTGATGTTCTGCATACTCAGTTCATACACAAAACAAGCTGGTAATTGCCTTCTGTTGAATGAAAATTGTGAAATGTTCTCTTCACTTCATCCCCTGCCCAGCTTTGCCAGGCTCAGCAGTTTTTTCTACTCAAGAGGCCACTCAAGGATACAGCACTTAGATTTCAAATGGCTTGGAACTGCCTGCACATCATAAAAACAAACCCTCTAAATGTGGTACCAATGGCATTTTCTTTTGGCTGTTTTTACGCAGGTTTATTTCAATCCATCTGTGTGGATATTTTTCTCCTTTTGGATGTAATGCAATGGATACTCACATCTACCACAGAGAATCACTCTCACACTCAGCTGAAAACTAGGAGCATGAACTGGACACCAGAGTTGTACAAAACTTTGGACAGAGTTGTACCAAAGTACAGCAAAAATTACTCAGAGAAATTTTGTTGCAGTTAGTAATTAAATTTATGTTTATTATATACAGACATAGGTATAGTGCTAAGAAATAATAACTGAATTGTCCAAGTACATAAATATCTAGATATTAATAATAATTTAAATGTGTGTTTATGTCCCTACATATGTCTAAATACAGAGATTTGTGTTCATTACTATATTATTAAATATGTTTACATGCATATAGAATTATATGTATTTATATACACACATGTATATAAGTCAAATATCTAGATATCCATCTATTTGATGTAAATGTCATTATCTAACATTTATACATGTGGTTGCTCTTTTGCCACGAAAATTACATTATTTTTTTATACTCTTGGGATAAAAGGGAGTACTGTTCCTGTGCTCCTTGTGACTTTTTTTTATGTGTTTCTGTTGTTCTTTTAATCCCCAACAGATATTTTAAGAATACTTGAGCATGATTATACTGTAAAATTGTTTCCAGATCCAAGATGGTATTTTGTTTATCACCGGGCCTGGGGAGATAATTTTTTTTATATCAGTGTCTAGATAACGTGCACTTAGATGAGAGGAATGAAGAAATTTCTGCTAGAGGGTATGTTGCATTATTCAGTGATATTGACCCTCAGGTTTGATAATCAGCTTGAAGCTGTGCCTTAGCTGAGAAATGTTGCTTCCTTCAGCAGGACTGCAACAGCAAAAACATCTGCAGACATTGTGCCACACCCCTACCTGTGCCACCAGAACCTGAAAAACTGCCTAACAGGAATTCTTTTTCAACATAGATTTAAATCATTGTGAAAAACATATAGCAAAGGTTGACTTGAAATTCAAATCCCACCAGGATTTTATTGTGGCTCATTTCCAAAAGTCCACTGGATGCTGAAAACCAGACATGCAATTGCTTTTTCAAAGTGTTTTTTAAGTATTTCATTGAATAAATATTTTCTTAACAGAAATACAAGATAGGAACAAATTTTAAATGCCCAGAATCTGTGGTAAAACCTGTCTTTTTGGAGTTTTTTTGAGTGCAGGTTTCTGACAGATTCAGACAGCACTAATGTCTCTGTAGTTATCATCTTTAGCTTTTTATGGTTTTCACCACAATTTTTCTGTGCAACACCTGCCTTTCTCTGTGTTTTAACTCTTAAAAAAGTCATATTTAATGAGGAAGTTCAATGACTTAAAATATTTACATGGAAAACCCACCCTCCACCAACAAAACCCCTGGAAGCCAAAAAGCCTGATGCTTCAAGAAGTTTCCATTTATGGAAATGAACAGTCTCAGTCACACTTTTCATCAAAGTCACATAGGGAACACAGGCACTTAACTTGTGGATTAAAAAATCTACTTTCACCAAACCTCTTTGATTAGCTGTTTTGATGTATTTCATTCTAAATATAGCATCACTTTTCCTTAAGACTTTGTAATCCAAGTTAAGGTTGCTCAAATTTTTCTTTCTTCGTTTGTGGGTTTTTGTTTTGGTGGGGTGTTCCTTTTGTTTTTTCTTGTTTGTTAATTATTTTACTTTTTTTAAGATAGAAATATCATAAAACTGTAAAAAATGCGAATTAGCTATGAATTTAGGGAATAATCTTGGGCAACGCAGGGCTTATAAAAAAATTAGATATCTACTGTGAAAATATTTTTTTTTTCCTTTTCACGTCTTAAGAAATTTTGAATATAAAATATACTGTAATTCCTGTGTATATCCTATACCCCTGCATTCATTATAACTTTTTTGTAAAAAAAAAAAAAAAAGTTTTGCAACAGAAATTTGTCTTGTTTAGTAGTACTTTTGATAGTACTGATGCATGCATTCTGGAGTGCATTCATTTAAATAGAATAATTTACTTTCTTCTTTTCTCACTGATTTTGTAATAAAGTGATGTCTTTCGACCATAGTATTTTAAAGACCTGTGGAACATTATAAAAATGCTTTTCACTGTCTTATTTGTGAATGCCCATGATCCTAGCATTGCTTTCTTATTATTGTAGGCAGTGGTGAAACCTCAGTTTAGTGATGGCCAATTTCAAGTCTGGGAGCCTTTGTAACACTTCTGGTTCCAATCCCATGGATAATCATCACTGCCCTTAGCCTTTCCCTCATGTACTTAATTGTTGTTTCTTTTTATTACTCTCTCCCCTGGATCATCTCAGTTCCTGGATTTAAGGACATTGGCAGCCAGAAAACATGAAGTAAGATTAAATTATTTAGGAGTATCGTGCATCCTCCTGTGTTCCCTAGCTGTGATGAAATTGATAGCCTGAGAAAGAGACATATCAAGGCTAATTCTATCTGCTGTACTTATGCAAGAGTTTTCCCTGTAACTTTGCCTCACAGCAGCAAGTGGTGCCCTGAGCTGCAGCCCATGGGCAGTGTGGGGCAGTGTCAGGGCAGCCTTAAAGGCATGGAGGGCTTTAAGATTATGTCACCATACCCTTAATATGCCTTTTCACATCCAACTGGCTCTATTGATCTGGCAGAAAAGACAGGCTCCTCAGGAAATGAGACAATTCTGCCATATCCTTTATCCTTGCTTGCACCATCACTTTCTTTGACAATTCATTGCATAGTTTCTTTTCTTGTGAGTGCATCGAGTTTCTGAGCCATGGAACAAAGAATTGGGTGATTTTCACAATCTTGGGTTCTTTTCTTGAGGTTCAGCTTGCCAGAAGGGCATGATATCCCCCCAGCTCAGGTGAGACTTCCAGAGCTGGACATTCCAGACACCGCATGAGTGGTGCAGCTGATACACATGAAGGATGGGGATATTCTGAGGGATGTGGGCAAGCTCCAGAAGTGGCTCACGTGAATCTCATGAGATTTAGGAGGACCAAGTGCTGGATAGGGCAGCCCCTGGTATCAGCCCAGGCTGGGGATGAACAGATGGAGAGCAAACTTGTCAAGAAGGGCTTGGGGGTGCTGGTGGATGAGAGGCTGGACATGATCCAGCAACGTGTACTGCCAGCCCAGAAAGCCAGACAAGTCCTGAGCAGCATCAAAAGTCCTGTGGGCAGCAGAGGACAGGGGGATTCTGCCCCTCTGCCCAGCTCAGGTGAAACCCCACCTGCAGTGATGCCTGCACCTCAGGGACCCAGCACAGGAAGGACCTGTAGCTGCTGGAGTGAGTCCAAAAGAGGGCCATGAAGATTATCAGAGAAATGGAACCACTTAGCTGTGAGGAAAGGCTGAGAGAGATGGGGTTGTTCAACCTGGAGAAGAGAAGCTTCAGGGTAAACTTACTGGGGCCTTTCAGTACCTGAAGGGGCTAAATGAGAGCTGCAGAGGGACTTTTGACAAGAGCATGTAGTGATAGAACAAGGGGCAGTGTCTTTTCAATGAATGAGATTAGGTCTAGATGGGATATTAGGGAGAAATTCTTCCCTGTGAGGGTGGTGACGCCCTGGCACAGGCTGCCCAGAGAAGCTGTGGCTGCTCCATCCCTAGAGGTGTCCAAGATCAGGCTGGACAGGGCTTGGAGCAACCTGAGATATTGGGATGTATCCCTGCCCATGGTGGGATAGGTTGGAATAGGATGACCTTTGGGATTCCTTCAACCCAAACCATTCTATAACTCTATGGTTTAAAACTATCTAGTGTAAATGTGGAGACTAGGAAGGAAAATACCCTCCAGAGTAAAGCAGGGTGTGCCCTAAGGAGGAGCTTGTCTGTTTTAGAGCACTGAACTAGACCCAGCAGTGCTAAGAGCAGAGTTTGCTTTTGTCTGGTAGATGACCCTAAAGAAGGCAGTGTTTGAGCATGGGCTAAATTGATGTCATGGGTACGTGGGAAACCACAAAAGGACGATTCTCTCCTCTTTCTGCAGGATGTTGCACATTACTCCTTCCTTAACTTTTTTTCCACGGAGAGGATGAAGGAATGCCTCTGGTCCAAGGAAAAGCTGGGACTCCTTCAATCCATTTGCTTTGTACAACAGAAAAGCCTGTCCCTGAAACTGCTAGAGTGAACAAATGTTCTCAGTCTGTGCTGGCTTTAAGAGGTACCATAAGATCTGCTGCTGCTGAGCTCGATGTTGCCTTTGGGTACATGGCTACCTGGGATCCAGGAAATTGATCTGTGGAAGAGAGAACATTTCCTGCTGCTGCTGGTGGTGCCTGCAGGAAATCACAAGCAATAAAAGCTCTCACACTGTGTGCAAGGCCAGGAATTTATAGTGGGAAACCTAAAGGAAAGGGTTGTGGAGGGAAGGTTTTCTGATTGTCATTGTTCTGTCAGCCTTTACAGAGATTTAATTGACCCCTCCTTAGTAAAAAGTATTTTCTGACCAGAAATACATTTCTTTGATATGAAAGTGATTTTGAGTAGGAATTTTAGGGCAGTAAAATCTTACTATATATTTTACTTGCAAGTTTAATCCCTTCTTTAATCCAGAGGTATCTGTGTGCTTTTTGCCTGTGCCCTTTGTAGGAATGTGTTGTGCTTGTGTGTCTTGTTCAGCATTATTTATCTGCACTAATTAAACTTGTATTATTCAGCCCTTTTGTATTTTATATAGGTGTATCAGGGAGAAGAAAAATTAAAAAAAAAACTACTTTCGTCCTAAAGAAGATTATTTTTCCTGAATTTCCTCTACAGCTAATGGAGAAAAATAAGTCTCTCCAAGCAGTCATTCCATAATGGGCAGTGGACAATGTGTTGTTTCCAGGGAGGAATTCTAGGTTTAGAAAAAAATAGCATTTCTTTTTTAAAGATGAGTTGTTTGAAGCCAGCTGCTCTGTTGGAAAGCCCTGTCTCATGACACAGAATCAAGGCAGTTTATTGAGACTTGTCATGATTCACCAGCCTGTCTGGACATTTACACCTAGTGATAGAAATTGTTCCATTTCTCTCCCTGCCTAGTATATTTCTTTAAAAATAACCTGCAAGAGACAGCAGGTCATTTGTGTATTCAGATTCAGATATGTATTTTCAGAAGCAGGCAGAAGGGTTTGTGAGAATGTGAACAGAAAGAACATATTGGATACAGACAGTGCCTATAAGACAGCACTGCTGCTTTCTACATTTTACAAGAAAATAAAAAATTAAAACACCTACAGAATGCCATATGCTTAGACAACAGGTTAAAGAAGCTGCACAAAAGCATAGTACAAATACAGTGAGGTGCCTCAGAAGGTGTTGTTTTGGTGATAAACAAAATTAAGTCCTTTGAATTTATATACTTTGCCAATTAGTATTTATTGAAATAATTTATGAATAATGAATAATTCAACAATGTGTTGGAATATTTAGTTTCATTAATATGGATATAATTGCCCAGTTTCACACTGGAGAAGTAAGCTTTTAAAGATTGACTGTTTGAAAAATTTAGAAAAGGATTATCAGACTATGATGGAAAGCTTGGGGTGGGGAGAGGGAGAGGACAGTGTAACTTCATAGTTTCTCATATCCATCCCTGTCATCTTTACTTTGAAGCAGAAACTGAAATGAGACCAGAGGATGGAAAAAGTCTGAGGAATGCCTGTAACAGCACTGAGTGTGCCAGGTTCTTCCAGCAGCACCCCACAGCCACCACTGCATTAAGAAGCCAGATTGCTCTGAACAGGTAGGCCAAAAACTGGAGTTCAGACTATTCAAGGCTTGGGCTCATTTTTCAAAATCATGCAGCAGTATGATCTGTTGCAGCCACCTTAAAAAAAAAGGTGAAAGGTGTCTGTGTGTGTGTTTGTGGTGGCTGGTTAATATTTCGTAGTAGTATTTTAATCACGAGCTGTGTTTGGCAACTGCAAATGAAAATGTTGCAGACACTAAGACATGGCTCTTCATGATTCCTTTTAGTCCACAGATTAAAAAACAGGCCAAGTCAAGGAGCTGCAATTCCCAGGCTCTTCCTGTTTGTTGAATGTATTTATTTCTAATAAAGGCAGCAGAAATACGCCAATATATAATATGCAAATATAAAACAACTATGGAAAGAATGGAATAAACCACTTGTGCAAAAAATGGACATTGTTCTTCTGCAACGTGCCTAACAGAGAAAAACAGTATAAGGAACACAATGCAAATTACTTGCTAAAAGTGTTTCCTGTGCTGATTGCTGCCAGGCTCTGGCAATAAACATCAGGGTCTGGACTTGATACTGAATGCTTGTTTTTTCTTGCTATGTTTCTCTGTCATTTCCCTGAAGCTCTTTTCCTTCACTGCCTGAGTGGAGGTGATAGGGAAGAGAGGGGGCTGAATCAGGAATTGCAGTTGCCATTAGCTGATATGGAGGAAAGGGAAGAAGCAGGAGGTGAAGCTGTGCAGCTGCACTAAAGAAGAAAGTTTTTTGCCTGCAGCAAAAAAACGAATTTTTGTGATGTGTGGCTGGCCAGGATTTCTTTTTCCCTGATCCACCCTGTGTGTATTGTTAGCTTACCACCCCCAGAAATACTCCATCCCATCAACCTTGGGCATTCCATGGAATGGAGAGATGTGTTCCAGAGCAATCAGAGATGACCTGATGAGTTTATTACAGCATTCAGCTGCTGCTCCTGATTTCAGATTATTTATAGGGAGCACAAAGTGAATCCTTCTGTCCATACTGTCAGCTTGGAGGGACTGGTAAGAGCCACAGAAACAAAAACATGCAAATCTCAGATATTTTTATAGGTTTTATTTCCACTCCCCTGAAGGCAAATTTTAACAACTTCCAGTAAAATAAGAAATGGTTTTGCTGGACAATTTTCTTGTGCTTTGGACATGTCATCTCTTAGGATCAAATTTGATCTATTTGTGAAAATATAAACCCCACAATTTAGACATTGTAACTTTTAACTACAAAAAGATTATCACTTAGAAAGCATTGGTGTAGGTTGTTAAACTCTGTTGAAGTGGGAAATCTACTTATTTAAATGCTTTCCTGCAAAAAGTTTTAAGTTCATTGATTCTATATTTTTTAATGTAAAAAGTCTTTGGGACATGAACCCACAAGATCAGCTTGCTGAGTAGTATTTCTGCACAGATAGTTGCAACATAGACTGGCCGCACTATTCTCCCATTTCAGTCAGTGAGAACAAGAGCAATGGTTTGCAGCTCCAGTTACAGCTACATTTGTTTATTAATGTTTTTAGGATGTCGGTATAGTCTCTGCATTTTTCTGACAGCATTTGTGATGTCACATTTCAAGATTGTGAGAGACATGGATTGTAATAACCCATCCCTTTTTTTTTTAATGCATAAATTTCTTTTAAGATATTTTCTGTATTCTCACTACTAAAGATATAGGAGAATTTGTTGTCAGGCTTTCACCTATGTGATTTGCATACTTCAAACGTAGAATTTGCACATTATTGCAATATGATAATTCTTGCATTTTACTTCTGCAAAAACGCTGTTTTATTTTGGTGAGAAATGAGCCATAAAATAGGGATAATCAAGATTTACTTCTTAAATACAGCTAATTTAAGGTTTCCGTGGAGGAATTTTTACTAATTCCCTCTGTAGTTTGTGCACAGCCTGGTGAGTAATACAAAATGAAAGTGGATAGAGGATTACTGTATCCTAATAAAAACTCTGTTTGCATGCCCTGCCAGTTCTCTGCCTGCCTTGTCATGGTAGAGAACTGTTCCTGTGGTAATGAATTGGTTGCATGGCATCACGCACCTCAGCAGTGTTTTGAGTGCTCATGCTTCTGCTGATGTGTAGCCTGTCCTACCTGGAGATAAAGGGCTGGCATCAGCAGAATTATAATCACCTGCAAGAAATCAAAGCAATGGGTAGCATTGCTGAGCCCTTAAACTTGCTCACATTGTGGTTTTATTGTCGTTAAAAGTTATTTCTTTCCTGTGTCACCTCACCAGCATAGTGCCGAGTAAAAGATTTTTGTAAACTAATTACTGATTTCCACAATCAAATTTCTTGCTCACAGTACAGAAGCTTCAGCCCAGAGAGTTATTCTAATGCAGACTTCTGGGCAGGTCTACAATAAAAGAAAATCCAGAGACATGATAGTTGATTTGAAATCCCCTATTCACCTCATCTCTTCTAGATAGAGGAGTTTGGACCCAGGGCTGAAACTTTCATTGTAAATGCAAAAACCATTTTGTGATCTCCTGGGGTAATAGTGTCTTCCAAGACTACATCTGCACCAGCAGTTTTTCATGTATTAATTGTGGCCAAATATTATCTAGGAGTTAAAACATTCCAGATGATTAATGGCTTTATGGATTTTGGCCGTACTAATATTTATATTCCATATATTTTCATGCTGCCTTTGCAGCAGTAACAATTTGTGAGTGTGGAAAACTACAAGATGAGCAAGAGAAACTCAGAATTCTGGGCTGTGTCAGTCCCTGGCACAGCTTGGCTCTTGGTAATGGCTGTGTTACAGCAATTTAGAAATTATCCATGTTACAGAAAACCATTTTATTTAGTACTGTATGTACAATGGTAGTATGGATGGATTGCCATAATCATGTCTATGGCACAAGAAGCAATGGAGATGTACAAAAATAATGTGAATTCCCCATTCCAAAGGGCTCACCATTCCAAAAGCTAGTAGGATAAGAGGGAATTTGTTAGAGAGGTAGGATGTGTGTGAGGTGGCAGGTTTGTAAAGCAATGGGATATTTCATCACAGCCAGTCAGCAAAATGTTGTTAATTATACTGAGTAATACTTAATTTACATTTCACAGCATTGTATCCCTTTTGCATATTCAAATGAGTAAAATAATCTGGACATGATGCACAGGTGACTTTGAAAAATTGGTGTGATTGCAGTAGCAGTTCAGTGCAAGCCAGGGCACTGAATATTGACTGGCTGTGTTTGATGCTGGGCAGCAGTCAGCAGTAGCACCTTCAGGATGAATGCCAAGGTGATCTCTCCCTTCTGTCGTCTGGTAGTATAAAAATTGCCTTGCTGAAAGGAAACATTTTGAATAGTGGCATGAGCTCTGTAAAAGAGCCTGAGGAGAAACCTAGCAAGACTCATGTACAGAAGACAGGTGGGACCGTGTCATGTGGAAAGGGGAGATTCCCTTGACCCTTGGTGTTGGATTTGTCTGTCAGCACCCCAGGAAAGCTTTTGTGCCCCACCAGTCTGTCAGTGTCCCATCACAGGGACCCTTCCCTGAACAGCCCTGCTGGACTGGAGGGGTTTTGATTGTCCCTTTTTCAGGGACACACCCCAACAGCACGAGGAGACCCTTCAGTGGGTCTCCCCACTTTGAGTCTGTTCACCACGGCTGGCACTGCCACCGCTCGGAAGGATCCCACAGACAGTTCATGGAACAAGACTCTCTATTCATATAAAATTGGGACAGCTTAAGGTTTGAGGGGCATCACTGACAGTATGACTGCAAAAACATGTTCAAAGCAATGCACAAACAAGCTCTAAACCTCAATAAAGGTATTCAGCACACACAGAGTTCTCACCCAACAGGTGTCCCTAGAGGGAAGAAGGCAGGTTCGGCCTATTGACTGATCCCAGCAATTACAATGCAATCTTCCCTAACTTTTCCCCATTCTTGACTTATTTTTATACTATGTATTCNTCAGCCACCTTTCCACTGTCAAAGCTCTTACCACTGGCCCAAATCTTTATTGATAATTGATAATAAAATTGATAATAAAAACTCCTTTTACCTTGGAGAAGGATCTGCAGGCTAAGGCAGTGGAGTGTATTTATGCAGTGCTTTCTTTGCAGCCATGCTGAGAGCTGGAAGTGCCAGGAAGGGGAACTATCCAGTTTCACTGTGGTTATCTGCTTTCCCTGTGGTGTCCTCATGTTGCCAATTGAGGAGCACATCCAGGTGAGCATCCTGACTCTGAGCAGGGAAAGGGAGCTAGCCCCAGTTCATTGGAAGAAATTGGATCTGGGTAACTGTGGGGCAGAGTAGAGGCTGACGTAGCTGAAGGAGGCTATCAGAGACAGGGGCCTTAGAGAGAGGGAGGTGAAGGAGGAAGGGGCTGAATGCCCTTCCATCAGTTTTCATTGCTGTTTCAGTCTTGCCATTCCTCTTAACACTGTTTTGCCTTCTTATACCTGTAATTTTATTTTATTTTATTTTATTTTATTTTATTTTATTTTATTTTATTTTATTTTATTTTCCCCATACTACTTGTGGCAATAAAAGCAGTTAAGTATAAATTACTACAGTTTTTATTTTCTAGCAGTCGAAGCACTGAGGAGCAACACGCAGGGACCAACTGGGTTGTAAAGTAGCACAGCACAAGCATAGTCTGCTCATGACAATTTACAGTATAAACAGGCAGAGCTGGTGCTTCAGAATAGGGCTTATAGAACCACAGAGACCTAAATTATCCTTTCCCAAATTAGAAAAACTCCCACATTGCAAAACTGGAATCATTAGCATCGCCTAGTACAACCAGTTGGATAATGGGCAGTACACAGTGCAGCACTTCCCAGTGCATTTCTGTGGATAATACATCTTAACACTTACTAGCTTTCTTGAATAGAGTTGGAACTTTTCCTCAATTATAAATGTTCTCCATTTCAGTTTTCAGCTTCTGAGTGCTGATGTGCATTTTTCTGCTCCCATAGGAAGACAGTGGTTGAAGATGGGACTTTGCCATGGGACACAGTGATCCATTTATCATTCCTGGAGATGAATGGAGGTTCTATCTACAGTGCAATCTGGAGAGCAATGTTAAGTTATTTAAGAATTAGACTCTTGCCCTGTTTCAGGTCTGACCCTGACACCTACCTTGGGAACATCAAAAGACAGACAAAAGGCTCACAAATCAAATACTTCTGTGCCATATTCTTAAAACCAAAATTACCTACGGTGACATCAGTATAGGGTTACACCAATCCTGAGATTACAAGCACCTGTCCTGCCCCACAGGACATCGCTGAGAATTTTGTGCTCTTGATTTGGAAGTTGTCCTCCAGATACCTTCTGACTGCTTTGTTTCCATTGTTCCTTTCAGTTCAGAGTAGGACTTTAAAAACCAGTGCACTTAAAATGTTAGTTTCATGATTAAATCTTGCCTTTACTCATAATACAGCACAGTGCAGTTTACCATCTTGTTGGCATAGACTGGTCAGGTAGAAAAGGGCTTGCAGCCAAGACTTGCCTTACTTGCCTCACATATTTCTTCCTCGAACTCTGTGAAGTCCAAATCATACTGTACCTGTAAAATGGCAACATCCAGCCACATCAAAGGCCACCCTTTAAGGGATGAACCCCCATTCTGGTAAAGTCAATGAATCCTGCATTATGTGATAATTACAATCTTCACCTTGTTTGTAGATAGACAGGTAGAAGTTAGATATTCCACCCAAGACAGCAATTTAAAATGCCTTTATGGTAATCAGAGAGAATCATGCCTCTGCAAAAGCAATCTCATACTAACAGAGAGCAGGAAGAATTGGACCCTGGAAGAACCTCCCTGTCCTCTGATTCAGGGAGCTTACAGAAAACCATGGAGAATATTGTCTGGGGCACTATTGAAAGGCAGGACACCCAGCACAGGGGGTGTACAGAGAGAAAGTCCTTTTTAACTGATGTGATCTCATTCTAAGACAGTCACCCACCCAGTGGATGGAGAGAAAGTGGTGGATAAAATTTTCTATACTTAATGAGGCTTTTGATACTGTGTCTCACAGCATCCTTCTGGACAAGTAGCCCAGCTGTGGGATGAGTAGGTTCATGGTGTTCTAAGTGAAGAACCAGCTGGACTTAGATCTGTAGTGAATCGTGCTATGCCTGGCTGGTGACAGGTCACCAGTGATGTGACCACACGGCGCAGCCCTAGGTCTGGCTCTGTTTGATCTTTTCAGTAGTGATCAGGATGCCAGAGTTGAATGCCCCATTCCAAGACTGCTGTTTATCCCAAGCTGGGAGGTGCTGTGACTCTCTTGAGGGACAAGAGGCCTTGCAGAGGTATCACTGGGAACCACTGGGAATAAAATGGGTGTGGAGGAGGGCAGCACAGTCAGGGACAGGGAATGCCTGTCCTCAGAGGAGCAGCTGAGTTCTCTGGGTTGTCTGGTTAGGAGAAAAAGAGCCTGAGGGGCCACTGCTCCCTGCATCTTCCTAAGGAGGGGCTGTGGAGAGGGAGGTGCCAATCACCTACAATAATAGAGTAGTCTGGGTTGGAAGGGACCTTCAAAGGTTTCCTTGAAGGGATCCAGTCTTGGGATCCAGTGACAGAGCAGGAGTGAGTGATTCAAAGCTGCCCCAGGAGACGTCCAGACTTTAGACAAGAAAGCATTTCTTTAGGGAGTGGCCAAACCCTGCAGCACGTTTCCTCAAGTGGTGGCCAAGGCCCCAAACCTACCACTCTTTCAGAGGCATTTGGACATTGTCCTTAATAACCTGTTCTCACTTCTCTTCAGCCTTGAAGGAGTCAAGCAGTTGCATCAGATGGTCTTTGTAGGTGCATTTTAAATTAAAAGGTCTTAATCTATTCTATTGTACTGAGTGAAGTGCTTTCAGTGTTAGAAAACTTATCTTAGGGACACCTAATGCCAGACAGTGTTGTCTGTGCAATGCAGATTCAATTTAGGGGATGACAGCCATGCTCTGGATTTTTGACTGGCAAAGAATTAGTGAATTTAGACATTAGAATTAGTGGGATTAGGAGAAAGAGTAGAGGAAGAACTAGAAAAGTGAAGTAGGAGCTGTTGTAGATTAACAGTAGAAATTCTGTTATCATCTGTTATCATCAGTCAAGTCATTTGAACAAGTTGCACCTGGAACCAATGGAAAACCTCCATGAAAATGTCTCTGATAACTTTGTCATTATGGCTATTAGCAAATGCTTCCTCATGGTACATCTAAAACCCATCTGCTGAAGTTTGTGTCCTGCCCTTTTCACCACAGAAATGGCAAAGAAATCCCTCTCTTCCTTTTAGCTACCCTTCACATATTTGCAAGTAATTTTGTTGGCAGTATTCCTGCTTCTAGGATCCCTAAGCTGTTTGAATAAACCAGGCCCTTTCAACATAAGGGGTCTGGGGAGAAAAAGAAAAATCTTCTCTGCTTGAGTAAAACTGATGACTGTCATTGTTTCAAGTGGATCTATTTCCTGTTGACTTTGTGGAAGATGTGGTCCTTGGGTAAGGCAGGCAGAGATGAAACATGGATGATGTCTTGAATTTTCTGAGATCCTGCTGATTAGGGCATAGATCCTAGAGTCACTTAAATCAAAAAGGAAATATCTACATTTAGCTGAATAAAGCAATGAGAAACATGAGCTGAACTTTTAGATTTTTGTTTTAGAAGGCTTCCAGAGGCCTTGCTGAGAAAATTTTTCTGCTCATTTTGCATCTTTCCTGTGTTTTCCCATTGAGACAGAATTTAGAACCAAAAATTATTTGCCTTTATATCTGTGCCAGCTGAGGGTCCAACATTTAATTCTTTGGCTGTGTTGCCTTCATTCTTGTGCATTTTAAGAAACTTCCTTCCTCCTGTCCCAGCTGCAGGCCACTGCACAGACACACCCACCCTGCCTTGCTCTGGACAGTTTAATACCTAGAGCATTTAATCCAATTTATGATTCTTTCCCTTGTCTCTAGTGGACTGAAAATCGTAAATGTTCTGACTTAATTATGTTGTTTAATATTTCATATTCTGTGCTCAGAGAAACCTATTCTTACATGTGATTTTTCAGCTTTTCTAGCTCATCCCCTGTGCACAAATCACTTTAATGCTAGGATCAGCACTCATACACAGATACAGATGAAGAAAGGAAAGGTTTTATCAACCATTTTTATAAATGCAAACATCTAGCATAATTTTACAGAACTCTTGCCAGAAACACAAGAAATTAAGAGAAGCTGGTTCCTTTAGTCTGGGTTTGCATCTGTATAAAAGAGAAAAATTTACCTCTAGATGTCAAAAGGAGAACAAGGAAACACTTTTCGTGTGGCATTTGAAAGGACAAATTGAGGTAAAGCAACTGAGGTAAAGCAATTGAGGCAAAGCTGTAGGAGGAAAATAGCAGTTGATGTGGCAGCATTTTTATAAATACTTTCCTTAGCTGGAGTCTGCTGAACCTTGCAAACATGGGATCTTGTTCTGTCAGCACTAAATGTCCCACCATCACAGACTGTAGCACTTCACAGCAGTGTGAGACAGTTCTAGCACTTCTTGCATATGAAGTCCCAGCAGTAATAAAATCTTTTCAATAAAACAATAAAGCCATAGCAAACAGAGGCAGAGAACATTCCCTTTTAATGCAATTCCATTTTGGAAGGTTGCCAGAACTAGAGAACATTTTGGCTTTTCTGAGAAATGCAGCATGTGTGTCCATGGCAGAATATCTGACTGGATAAAGTGGGATTTTGTCCAGTGTCAAAATGATGTAACCATCTTGCTACCTCGACTTGCATGGAAATGGAGGCTCTTCCATGTGAGTCTGTCCTGGAGTTATTTGTCACAGTGAGCTTCAAACAGCTGTAATGAATGTGCACCTTGAGATGACCTGGAATATCTAAACTTTCTGCACTTCCTTCCTCTCTTCTGCGACTTCATGTTTTTTTTTGACTGGTCAGATACAGGGAAGTATGCAATGTTATTATGCTGCAAAATCTGATGTTTTCAGTTATTTCAGCCTTTTAGGGACCATCATCTGAGCAGAAGCTGACTGTACCTCACACCTCTATCCCTGAAACGCCTCAACATTCTCTGTAGGGTGGTAAAGCTTGCAAAAGATGCAATTTTTTAACAGATGGTAAGGTATGGACAGCATAGATGTCATTCATCACCACTCCCAGAGTCACCCCTACTCTGTAGAATGTTTTACTTGTTTTTTGGAGCAGCCTGTTATCTGAGGGGTGGGAGGAGTGTTAGAAAAAGCTGTCAAGCTGTCCTTCACTAAAGAGTGGTTTGGCTTGAGGAAGGCTGAGGACAGCTGGTGTTTCCAGCTCTGCCATGAGTTATGGGAGCATCTCTACACAACTTGAGACTGAATGCCTCTTTTTTATCAGTAATTTCTCCATTTATCAAGCTCAACTATCAAGAGATACTTTCTTGAGCATGGTGTAAATAAAAATAAGAAGGACTGCCAAATGAGACTACACCAAAAGAATTATAATGTCCTTCAGTTTTATAAATTATCATTTATTAGCTGGAAAGGTTGCACACCATTCCCCAACTCATGTCTGACATATCTTCCGTCAACTTCTACCTGTCACAATCATTTAGACATAATGGCCCAACAGGACAGAGCATTTTTATAGAGTTTCTTTCTTTCTTTCTTTCTTTCTTTCTTTCTTTCTTTCTTTCTTTCTTTCTTTCTTTCTTTCTTTCTTTCTTTCTTTCTTTCTTTCTTTCTTTCTTTCTTTCTTTCTTTCTTTCTTTCTTTCTTTCTT
>VWZS01009505.1:0-30140 GCA_013397075.1 Rhabdornis inornatus
CCTCCTTGTGAAGAAGTCCCTATAGCCGAGCAAGAGAAAGCTTCTCTCTCTGAAGTGAACTGAATAGGATTATTTAAGTGGGGAACTAACTGAAGTGTCTTTGTATGTTGTTGTTAAGAAGGAATGGGAAGAGGAAGGAGGGAGTGGTCTGAAGATCTTATCCTGAATTTACTGTCTTCTTTTTCTTTGTGTAGTTAATAAATTTCTTTTTATACCCTTTTAAGTTTTAGGCCTGTCTTGCTTTTGCTTCTGGTTTTGTCTCAGAACAGAAAATTAGTATATTGGCAAATCAAAACTATGACAAAGGTAAAACACTATGGAAAAGAGAATTGAGAACAACTTGCCTGGGAGCTATGAAAATCTAGCCCACAAAGTAAGAAAACAAGGCATAATCAACATTAAAGTACATGGCATTGATATTCTTTGCTACAAACAATTTTGGTTCTCTTTTTGTCAGGCTCAGTCATCAACAGATAATCAACAGACAGCAGATAAACTGTAAAGAAAGAACATAATGAAGCATTAGAGGACAAGGCATGTAAAATTACAATATAAAAGCAGTGGAGTGCTTGCAGTAAAAGTTGTACTCTATGTCAGAAAAAGTGAAATCGTCACTACTGCAAGCAATGAATATAATAAAATACATGAAAAGCATGGATGGATGAAATGTACTCTCTGAAGTCCCTTGAACTCTTCTTCCTCAATAAACACCTGTGTCTGTTAGATCATGCTGGCATAGGGCCTGACAGGGAGATCAATAATTTAAGAGAAAAATTTTAGTTTCTCTTGGAGTAACAACTTCCCTTTTACAGTAATGTTTAACTTGAACCTCCCCACTGTACAACTATTAGGCAACCTACTTGACAAGAGTACATCAAGTCAGAGCTCTTTCAAGCTCCCTGGCTGAGAGAACCTGATGCCTTTTCACAGACAGACTTTTAAAACTGAACAGAAACCCTCAAGTTGGTAAAAATAAGCATCTGGAAGTGCCAGCAAATGAAAGATTACTACATCTCTTTGAACAGCCATAGTATTGAATGATGTCTATCAGCACATGTAACAGTATTACTTACATGGCATATTCTAATTCTTTACCTAGGAGGACACAGCAAAGGCCCAAATCAGCATCTATAAAAAGTCAGACTGACTTTCTAAGCAGTATATAAAGAAAGGAGCAGAAAAAATGTAATCTGCTTACAATTACACAAAGCAGTAGAGACCACAGGGGAAATCAGGTATTTCAGCCACTACATGCCCATCTTTTTCCCCTTAATGGATTTACTCCACACACTTTCAGAACAGCATGTAAAATGTAGATGGTGTGTAAAAGAGTATTGCTAGGACAGCAGTCGGAAGCTTGCATGAGATGACAGCCAAGGAAGAACATGATTGTGATTGATGGAATAACTGTGGATGTTCTGTATATACATCTTACACATCTGCTCACCACAATGGCTCAGTTGAAAACAGTGCAAGACACAAGTTTGTAAGACAGTGAGAATTCTGTAACTTCTCCTGTGTAGAAGGAAAATGCTTTTCAAGATTTTAAGGTGATTTATAGTTACAGGAACTTAAGTATCACACAGATGAGATGTCTTAAGAACAAGTTTTCCAGGATGATGCAAAGTTCTAAGACTACAGTACAAGACCTAACATACCTTAGTATGGCCAGCCAAAAGGTAAGAAAATCAGCTGTAACTTTTATGCTGAAATTAATTTCAAGTACAGACAACTAAAAGGAATTATTTCTCTAATAGAACTTTCATTTCACTTGGAATAATCTTACAATAATTTTCTACATGAGCTTATGCTGACATTACTATTACTTTTAAAGCAGATCAATTTCCTACATTGATTCAACTAATTGACTGGTCTGAATTGACAGAGACCTTCTTGAAAAGGATAGTATTTTTAAGTGTAACATGCCTTACCTTGTAACATCACTACTAGATTGTTGTTCTTGCTTGAGTTCAGGTAACGATGCATCTCCATTACTCAAACTCTCAATCATGGATAGCTCTGTACAGCTTTGTGACACATCTTTGCATTTACTGAGATTTGCTAATGAAGTCACCACGTTTGCCAGCGTACTTAAATCTCCTTGACATGCTTCTACCTAAGGGAAAAGAACAGCTTTTATTTCTCAGTTAATTAGCAGCAGTTAACCTGCAAACAAGAGCCTAACTTTCACATAAATGAAGAATTGAGCATATGCAAAGATATACCTGTAAGAAAACTGTTTTCAGTACATGGGTAATCACAGTACAGCAATTAGACACTGGACTGCATCTAAAATATGGAATATTTTGACATTTACTTGTAAAAGTAATAGCTATCTATTTCTTTCAGAAAATGGTAGTGATGGTAAGCAAGTGCAGAAAGAAGATTTCACATCTCTACATACTAGTCTATCATCAGGAATATAAGACTGCTCTAGATTATATTTTTAGCATCTTCCTTCCCCATGTAAATGAGTCAGTAGTAATAGGGTAGGAGAATGTCTGAGAAGAAGGAATGCATGAGAAGTCACCTTCATAAACAAGCAGAAAGAATTCTGCTGGAGCCTTTTTGGTGTTTGTGTCTTTATTTAACTGCAAAGGAAAAAAGTGATTCAGGACTGGCAAAAAAAAAAGAAAAAAAAGAAAAAAAGTACATTATTACAGACACCGATGCTGCTGCTAACACCAGATAGAGCAAGCAAAGCAAATACCATGAAAAAGGGATAAGGTAATTCAGTATCAGCTGGAAAAACACAAATGCTTCCTACTGTGCATGTGTGAGGAAGCTACCACACGGCTTTAGTGGATCAGTAAATGCAACAAAATGGAAACAAAGGAAAACCAGCTCAGAAATAAAACTGTTGATGAGATAGGTCTTATCAGTTTTGCAAAAAAAAAAAAAAGGTGATTCAGTAGAAAAAAATTCCAACAATATTTCCACATGGCACTGTGATAGTGCCATGAGAAGTTTTGTGAACACCTCACTTTATTTGTACAAAAGAGTGAGCCAAGTGTCAAGATTATCCCAACACAAAAACTAAAATAATACAGCCCTTAAGGCTCTCCAAAAATGTGAAGGAAGGGCATTTACCTCGTCGTATTTTCAGCACTTTTACTGTGCTAGGCTAAGAGTATTCTTGTAAAGAGAAGGTATTTGTAACACTGGAGAATGTTTTAAAAATTAATTTAACCAAATTGAACATCTTCCTCTCCTTACACATACAATTACAGTAATTAGCTCTACTTATGATACCAGTCATATCATCACATACCTTATCTGGAGTCATCAGCACAGTAGGCTCACTTTTTATTGCAGATGGATGAATGTTAACAAACATTCCCGATTCCAGCAAACCCGTTGATCTGACAGAAAACAACACAAGTTTTAATTTTGATTCCTTTTAAAACTGAATTTTCCTTTTTCAGAAGACAGAGATAGCCACTTCTGAATACAATTTACATACCTTGCTGTCTCATTGTCTGTTACAAAAGTTGGGGTTGCAGCTAATGGACTACGAAGATCTTTCCGAATGTAGATCTTTTCTGTAGAAGCTGCACAATTTGAAGATTTTTCTCTTGACACTTCAATAGGTTTCCTCTCACACTGTACAGCTACAGAAATAATACCCAACTATTATATCACCCCAAATCACAGAATAAGAAATAATATTTTTAAACTTAATATTTGATTTTAATAATAATTTTGAAAGTAAATAAAACATATATAAAATATATCCCATAACCAACAAGCTAACAAGTTGGATAAAAACCAGCACACCGACTTGATGAGTTCTAAGTGAAACAGTCATAGTAGTTCTGAGTGATGTAGTAGTCAAAGTCTAAGATAGAACATAAACAACATTTTAAAGTTACAATTAAGGGAGACATCCCCTCATTTTTAATTTGAATCCAAGTGGAAGCTTAAAGTGTCTCATTCTCTCAGTTTCACTATTTCACTTCCGTTGTAAAGGACTCATGGTACATTTTTCCACGGATTGTGGGTCTGTGTTGACCCCACGTGACTTCATTCACTTAGAGAAGCTTCTCAGGCTAGGACCCCAGAGAATACAGAGGGAAAGGTACATTCACAAAGTTCAGTTCAGACCATTTAATATCAAACAGGGCAACACCCTGACCCACAGTCACTGACTTCAGAGAAGATGTGGATTTTTAATTTGAACAACTCAGTGAAATAAGGTGGAATGCATCCAGGCTTTAGCCTACAGATGTATCACCTTGGTTTGAATATTAAAATGAAACTTACAGTATTATCCCCTATGGGGATAATGTGGAAATGTGAAAAATGTGTAACTCCAGATAAAAAATTAGAAACTTTTCAAAATAGCAGTAGGCTGTGATGCAATCCAAATTTTTACACTGAAAAGTATCTTAAAATCCAAATGTTGTAATATTAAGTATCGACAATGGTATTGAAGTCAGCCTGCAACCCACAAATCGTGCTTCAAAGGGTGGGAGATGGACGCAAGTATTTCATCTTCCTTTGCATATGCTGTGCTTAGTAGCAGGGTCTCACTTCGCTGAGAAAAGACCAAGGCTTCTTCAAGGGACAAATAATCTTCACTGAGGGAGCTACAGTCCAAGACCATGCTAAGTTTTCTTTCCTTTCCCCACCCCATTGAGGAATGAGACTTCTTATCACCAAACAATCCTCTCCCCAGTATTCCCCCATGAGCCAGAGACTATTTTTCTGCCTTCTGATCCCTAAGCCCAGTGATTTTGTTCTGCTTAAAAAGTCTTCTGTGGAGGGGCCTTTTCTTACTTACTGCCAGCTGAACTAGAGGGTAAAGATCCACTTTCACTGCCTCAGCTTTTCCTCCCTTTCTGAATTAATTTCCTCTGTGTTACTGATTTCTGCTGACAGAAGCAGGGCTGTAAGGAGGAAAATGTCCATAGAAGTTCAAGAGGGTCAGTAAAATAAGTGCAGGATGACAGAGAGCAGAGAACAAGACCAATACTGTATGTACTGCAACAGCATCACAGTATTAAGTCCGAAGAATTTGTGGTTTTTGTGATTTTCTGCGTATTTCGTATTCTGATACTGCTGTGATACTGCTATACCACTACATCTAATGTGTGGAAACTTAAAAAGGAACTTGGAATCTGCAGGAATCAGTAGGAACTGAACTTTAGATCAACAGGGATCTCTGCCTTGTAAGTAACTGTGTCTGCAGAGCTTTGTCAAAACTGAACAGCAATTGCCAGTAATCTGTTGTGGAAAAACTGAAAGAAAGGTAGAGTTCAAAAAGTTTAGTAGCTTAATTTATACATAAAAATGTTGAACTGCACCAAAAAAATGCAGACATGTTTGATATTTGTCATGTAGGAGTAACAATTCATTCACTTTCATCACATGGGATGGAGCTTATTAAGCTTTTAAAGTAAACACCTGAAAGCATTTAATATTTCTGATACACCAAACTTGTACAATTCTTTAAAGGAGAGACACGATGATTTAAAAATACGTAACCAAGGTAACGATTTGTATCCAGACAAAGCATATCTTTCGTAGCACGAAGTAGCTGCCAGGTGAAGTAGTTTGCTCTTATTCAGACTTACAATCTTGTTTCATCCCAAAGGCAATGCATCTCTGCAGCCTACAGTACTGACAGCGATTCCGGTGGTGTTTGTTAATGACACAATCTTTTGTTCCTCGGCAGGAATAAACTAAATTCTTCCGTATACTCCTTTTAAAGAAGCCTTTGCATCCCTCACAGGTTACTGCTCCATAATGACGCCCTAGTTACAAAATAACAGAAAACACGACATTAATTTTACAGTATAATATTCGTTTTTCAGACTTTACAGTTATTACAGACAAAGTATTTCACCCAGAAAAGGAACACTTTTTTTTCCCTGTGGGTTGCAGATCTTAAAATATATTGGGGCTGTAAAACAACGTAAAAAAGCAAGTGAACCATTTTTCTAGTTCAAAGCACTTAATCAGGATTTTACAAACAGGCAAGTTGCTTATTAAATTATTTCCTTATCTGTTGACAGTAGTGTTAAAAAAGGCTAAGAAAACAGGTTAGTAAGAACATATCAAAAAATATTTTAATTTATACATTTTTCTACTAATTTTCCCTACAGACAAGCCCCATGATTGCTCATTACAAATTCAGCTGTTGAAATTGTATAGATTAAATCTAACGGAACCATGGAAAGTGCAAACATGGCATTTGATAGCATGAGGCAATCACTTCAAAGATTAATTTTCACCTTTCATTTTCCTAACAGGGTAATGGTATATGCATAGTTCTTACAGTAAAACATCAATGAAAGAATAATCTAGAATAGCTACAACTTTTTTTTTTTGAAGACCAGTTCTGCAAGTTTTCTGTATAACATAAAATTTTCTAAGATATACTACAAAAAGTAAGTTTTAAAATTATTTTCAGATGTAAATCATTTTGATTTTGCATAAAATATAATAAACATGTTCATAAACATTACTGAAAAGGATTGATGAAGGCATGCTTGGCAGTTACAACAATTTCAGTTTAGGAATGCTTGAAATACCTATGGCACATAACAAAATAAATTACAAATATGACCTAATTTAGGAGAAAACACTCTTAGATTCTTTCTTGAAGTTTCTAGAAATTCTGACAGGTTTTCCAGATTCCTTTATCACAACCTTTTTATCACTACTAAAATGTGACATTTCAAAAGCATCATATATATTAAAAGAATAATGTCTGAAACATTTTACTGGCAGCTGGATTATGAATATTCATTCTGCAAAGTACCAGGGCTGCTTCTTCACCTACTGTTTTGATGTAGCTTCTTGGATTCCAGCTTGGAAGTGTCTGGAAAGCAGTTTTCATGACAGTGCTTGTCACATGAGGGGGCTCCCCAAAACCTGCAGCTGCTCAGAGGAACACAGCACTCTCCCCAAAGTCATTACCACTGCCCAATATTCCAAGGCCAGCATAGGAAGAAAACCTCCTTGGATCTCCAGCCCCTCAAGAGAGACTCCAGCCCTCCTCTGGGGAGTCAGAGAAGTTTTAACAATTAGAACACACCAATCAGATCTTTGCCTTAAGTTTGGCAGAAATTTCTGTGAGATGGGTGAGGTCTGACAAGAATTTAGAGCTCTAGCAACTGTATTTTTTATGCTAAACTTCTCCAATTTTTTGGAAAAAAAAAAATTTTAATACATTTTACTTTCTAGCAAGTTTGCGTCCTGCTGAAGAGAGACCTCATAGTGGTCTGCAGGTTCCTTACTGGATGAGCAGGCACTGACCTACTCCTTCTGGTGCCAGGACCCAAGGGAATGGCAGGAAGCTGGTCAGGGACATTTTAGGTTAGATGTTAAGGAAAATGTTCTTTACCCAGAGGGTGGCTGGGTACCAGCACAGCTCCCCAGGGAAGGGGTCACAGCACCAAGCCTGACAGAGCTCAAGAAGCAATTGGACATTGCTCTCAGACACAAGGTGTGACTCTTGGGGTGTCCTGTGCAGGGAGAGCCAGGAGCTGGACTTCAGTGATCCTTGTGGGTCCCTTTCAACTCGGGATATTCTATGATTCTATGTAAAACAGCAATAAATCCTATCCCTGGATACTAGAGTACCATTTAGTGAAATTCTCCACTGCATTTATAGAAATTTATACATGTATATGCATGCAAACTGTTACACAGCTTGAGAAGAATTTTAAAATGCTTTCATAAAACTGCACCACCTTAAAAAAAGGAAGAAAAAAAAAAATACCTGATGCTTTGTCTCCACATACAACACACAGATCAAACACCTTATTTAGGCCCTGTTCATTGGGGGAGTTGTCTGTAAAAATCTGAAAAAAAGTGTGAAAGTAATTTAATTTTTCTTACCATCTAGAAATAGTAAAATATATCTCATGCTTGTGGTATTTGTCTAAGACAAGGGACTACATCTACAAAGTATCATGTTTTCTTGATTACATCTAATAGTCTTCAGAGACACAAAGTCGCTACCTGCCATGCCACTGTGCTCCCTTTCAGGAGGGAACAAGAGTTTTACTTGTAATGCTTTTGAGAAGAATTCAAGATTTCATTTCTCTAAATACTACTTCTGCAAAATGGACTGACATTTTGAAAAACTTTTAGCATCCACATACTTTTGCCTTTTGTTCAATCTTATATTTATATACTAATGGCTCATCCATCGTACAAAAGAGACGGAAGCACTAAACAGGCGGAACAAAAAAAAATCCCTTGTAAAGGCTACCAGATCTACACAGAGGTTTATTAACTCCTTTTTTTATAATATACATTAATATGGTCCAAAAGAAAATGTACTCTGGACACGACCATTAACTTCCAACTGGTATATAGCTTGGCTTTCAGTAACAGTTTGACATTATTAAAGTATTCTTGTCTTGTCTCATTCATTTATCTCTGGTATGTGTAAAGCTTTGTTAAGCACATAATTTTAGAATCCCAGTACTACAGGGCAGGCATCAGAACATTTCACTTAATCTTTGAAAACTATCCTACCACAACATAAATAAAACACAGCAAAAACTCCATTTAAAAACATCACAAGTAACAACCAAACATCATCTTGACATAGAAAAGAAAAACACATTCTTCTCATTAAAAAGAGAATATAGTTTAGAAGCTTGACGAGTTTTCAACTTCTACTACGCCTTAAAGGGAAGCCAGACTCCTCATTCTTGCTTCGTATATTCAGAACAGGACCTCTGATAAAATGGGAAGCAACAGAAACAGAAGGTACTCTCTCTTCCACAGAGAAAATTTAGAAATTGTGCTTTTTAGAGTTTGGAACATAGTATAGATGATATACGTAGGGAAGTTTAACAAACATACTTCTTTCTAGTTAGCCTTGTTAACAGTACTGTCTGTGAGATTCATCTCTAAAGTTTTCTTTAAAAAAACACCAACTTTCTATGAAAAATAAGACGATGAGTTAAGAGAATATTAACCTTTTGATCCTTCAAAATTTCCAGTACTGTCATGTATTTTCATGGTATTATATAAAATATATTAAAAAAAAATTCGAAGTCCTTCCATAAATTAAAGCTGCACTGAAATGGGAAGTTCCATGTAAGGAAGGACTAAAGAATTGGCCCATAAGGAGAAAAAAACCTGACTCAGAGAACTTATTAACTGACCTTGAACATGAAGAATAAAAACTGATTACTAATATGACGATGAGCCATTGAAGTTAAAATAGATGATGGGAGAAAGGGTCTTGCCAAATGAGTCAATGCAAAGATAAGACGCAATAACAGAGAGGTTTTTGGCAGAAGAAATAAACAGGCATTTCAAGGGAAGCTACAGAAGAAGAAAACAGGTGAAATTGCAGACAGAAAGATCATCTGAAGGAGAAAACACAAAAGATCCCAAAGGGATGCAGGTGAACAATAAATGAATGGAAATAGTCTGTATTTCATTAACTTTTAATTAGAGAAAGGAAATCTCTACCCATACATATCAGCAGAAAACAGAACAATTTAACTGGAGTGACAGAACACTCTGCTGTCTTTCAAACTGACCTATTTTGCCCAAATGATACAATCAGAGCTACAGCTTTCAATTTATTGTACAGATTTCCTCTTTTCCTGATTTTTGCCTTTTAAGTCAGTGTGACACACTTCTCATCTCTTAAGTTATCTTTGAAAATAATTTTTATGTGGACTACTCATGTCCCACTGGTTTGTATTTTTGCTGAGGCTTACCTAAAATATTAAGTGTATGATAACACTAAGCATGCTTCAATGCCTCTCAATAGGATTGGCTTTTGCTACTGGTCCTCTATTCACAGTAACCAAATTCTTTGGAGCAAGAACCTAGGATGACCATTTGCAAAGAACTGTGAGTTTCAAAAACAGAAGTATTATATAATACAGAGATTCTTTCAAGCTTACACAACGTGTGGGTAGTGAATCAGTGGACTGCTTCACAGAAGAGCACAAACTCAACAGTTTAAGGGTCTGCTGCTGAAAAGAGATTGCTTGAAAGAGGATTTTGTAGTGATTTATAAACCCCCACAAAAATGCTTAATGGTATCTTACAGTGCAAGAGACACCTAATTAAACACTTTTGTCAGATGGTCAAATCATCTAATATATTCTTTGCACACCATACAATACTATAGGACATTATACAGACTAAAGCTTATATGGTCTATATAAATAACAAAAAAAGGTTGTTTAACACATGGTCTATATAAATAACAAAAAAAGGTTGTTTAACTGTAATAGCAGCTATCAAATATGAAGGTCTTACTGCAGCCTCCAAATCAGTAGGTTCCTCAATATCATCAGCTAATGGAAATAAAAGGATATACTCAGAAAGATCATTATTTACTTGGCCATCTTTTAATATTTTTCCTTCAGCAGCTGTTTACGGCCATAATGTTTGATATGGGACTAAACGGACTGCAGCAGACTGAATGTTGTCTGGCCTACCACTGATGCATTGTAACAGCAGCACCAACGTGCATGGGTGAATTACATGCAGTAACTGTATTTTAGCTGGAGTGCAGGAACCTCCTACTTCATGCTGAAGAAGGTCACATCTCCCAACTCTTCTTGCATGTTTCTGACATTTTTCACATCCTATCCCTGCCAGGCTGAGGATGTGGGACAGAAAGCCTGGAAGTTGGAGGGTGGCAACTAAGGAAACAACACACATACCGTGCATGGGAGTAAGGTGCACTGGGATCCAGTTTAGGGAGTTACAATCCTGACTAGTTACAATATCACATTAGTAAACTCAAAATCATCAGTATTATTTTTCTCACCCCCATGGATTAATGGATTTCCCTACTAAATAGTCTGAGCACTGCTGTGGACTACAATTCACACAGCTGAACGGCAGTTGCAACACTGTACAAAAAGGAAAATGAGCATACGGAAATGTTAAGCGAGAGGGACAATGGAGGAAAGTGAATGTTTTCTAACAATACATGAAAACAGATGGAGAGTTAACAAGCAGAAATAAAGGACTGTTGGCATGGCAGAATCTGGAAATGACAATAAAAATAACTGTATTCTTCCTAACGTCATGAGCCAACATATAAATTTTAAAAGCAAGAAATTTACTAAAAAAAAGTTTTTTCATAATTTTTAAGTATCCACAATGAGTTGTAGTGCAAGGAAAATTATACTTCAAAAAAAATCAAAAAGGAGAACCCAGACAGACTTATTTGGAAATAAAACATCTTTTCTTATCCCATTTGAATGAAAAATATGAAATAAAGTGGATTATCTACCTGGATGTGTTGTGCAGATATATCAGGGGATGCAAAAAACAGTTGGTTGACACCTGCAGCATCTGGAGTTGCTAGGATAACTTTTCCTGGAGTGGAATCTTGTCTGGCAAGGATCACCTTGCTTGGGGTAGAGCCATCATGATTTGTTAAGATGAACTGCTTGCCTGCTGAGCTCTGATCAAGTGCTGTAACAATCTGAATCTTCTGGCCCGTCTGCTGATCTGTGACAATCTAATAATACATTTATCTCAAATTGTTAGGGTGATTTAAGTCAACTTTTTGGACCCAATCCGGGCACTTGAAGAAAATGGGAATTTTGCCTTTCACATTTGAGAAGCAGGATCATCTTCCCCTCCATCACACAAGAGCGAATTAAACTCAGGCAAAAACTTGGATTTTCACTGTATTTGAAACACATTTCAATCAAGGGTGTTCGAAGTCAAAACCTGAGTTCGTACTCAATTTTTACAACTGGTGCATGCTTTTACAACACTACTGAAACCCTTGACATTTCTAACATCCAGAACTCAAGGCATGTCTGTAGCTGAGCCCTAAGACCCATTAGGTTATAAGAAATCTTAAATCTTGAATTCACCGTATTCTACATGAAGTGTTTGCAGCACCTCCAAGGTCTGGTTACTCAACAAAAAACTTCTTAAAACCACAAATGTAGATGTCAAGTAAAAAAAGTATGCAGCAAATAGCAGGAAAAACAATTATATTGTTGCACCTGTATATACATTTTAGACTCCATTTCGTGGGGATCCTTTTTTTACATATACATTTCTAAATAAAATAAATGAAACAGAATCTCTTTCCCTGCCTTTTTTTCTTTTAATTTTTTTAAGAAAAAACTGATTTTCATTTTATAATCAAGAACAGATCTACAGGGTGTTTTTTTCCATTTTATCCCTATTTTCAAGGACAAATACAGCAGGATTTTATTAAATAATCCTCCACTTCTGCCAACTTTGTCAAAAGACTATAATCCTCAGAGAAAATAATTAAGATTCTATATGTATATATTCTATTATAAATCTCCCTTTTAGTCATTTCACTTCTCCATGAAAATGCCTACACAGAAAACTGCCTGGTTTATTCTGGAGACTAAGGAGACTTATCCTACAAAGACTGTTTCCTGCAAAGGATTTTGAATTACAGATCCAAAAAACAAATCCTATTAACTTGCTTTTTAAACTATAGCCAAACATTTATGTTTATCTATACATCCACAACACTCATATTACAGATATTAATTTTATTTTTACTACAGATGACATTTATTTCATTGTCTAATACTTACCATAACTAGTTCCATAGTAACTAGCCAATATTAATTATATTTCCTAGGTGGAGAACCACGGCACAAAGAAACTGAACGAGGTGTAATTTCATGAGTTTTTTATCAACTTTGCTATTGCACCTTCACAACAGGCTTAATACTTCCTCTAAATGCTCAATACCTGTTTATAGTTTACATTTTAAAAAGATAAGCAGTGATGAGTATCCAATTTCAGCAGTTATAATGCAATATTGCCACTTTCAAATATTCAGAAATCCTGAGTTTCAATACACAAAATGAATGTGTTTCCTTCAGGTGGCCTTGTATTCTTACCATTTTAATGGATCAAATTTCAACCTTTTTCTCTGCAAAATATGATTAAAAGCATATCTAAGAGAAAAGTGCAGGTAAAATGACTAAATTCTAAATGCTAAAGAACAAAAATTATCATGAGATTTGGGGTGTAGAGTGAGAAGACAACGCTAAATCATGACAATAATTATCAGTATGATAAATTTTCTGTTCAGTTTTTTCATATATCCCCATGTCTGGGACCACAAATGGCTACAGCAGACCCTTATTTCTTCTTTGAATTCCTTGTTGTTGGTTTTATATTCTTTAGAAGGCAAACTTCCTTGCCCTTTTAATTTTCTTCACTCCTTAATTTCCTTTTCCTTGTTCCACTTTCCTTCATTTACAATCTTTATTTCTCCTGTGTAATTTTTGGCTATTTTCAAAGTAGCTGATATGCCATTCCCCTTCTTTCCAAACATCTATTTTATTTGGATTAGGAGAAATCCAATGTATGTTATGCTCAACAGGGTGTATAGATGTACAAAGGCCAAACAGAACATGGTGCTGTTTTTTGAATTTCCAGACCTGCTTTTTGAAAGACACACTTAGCTAAAATATGTCTCCCTATCAAAACTTAAAGGTATAACTGTGTGTACCCCAAAGAAGGTATATACTCCATCTACATAGGTTTATACAAAGTGTACTCAAAAACCAGCATGTCCCAGACAGTAAAGACACGAACTACAGATGAAATTATTTTTGGGACTTATATGCTAAGTTATATTTTTTCCTATTGTAGCCTAGCTGTGTATCAAAAAAAAATACGTACTTGTAGATAAACTTGTAGATAACAAATAGGGTTCCTGCAATTCTAGTAGGATCCCCAGGTAGTTTTCACTACATGATACAGTAGGTATAGTGTTACATTAATATCATTACAAAGCTATTCAACCTGGACAAGTGATTTCTGCAGCTGACAAGCATTTGACAACTGACAGAGGCATAAGAGAAAACAGTTTAAACAATTAAGCATGTTCTGTCTGTAGGTAACTCTTATGGCCATACACCTGCAAAACCTCCACCTACGCTGCAGTGGGGACACTGAAAAGTAGAGCAGTTCACCATAGTACAACAACTTGCAATACCTAAATGTCAAGGTAAGAGAAAAAAATCATCAGAGGGAAGAGGAAAACCACTTATCTTCTGACCATTAATGCACCACGGATCAGTGAGAGCACATTATCTTTTTTAATAATCTGAAACTCAATACTGCTAAAACAATAATACTATAAAACAGGAATATATCAATTCAGGATTGACTGCATAAAAATACACTAACCTCATGTATTTCATTTAAGCACCCTGATGATAATGGAAGATATTATATTCCTTTATTGCTTTTAAGCCTTGTCTGTTAACAAGTTTTGATTTCCATTTGAACATCATTTCAATAAACACCTCAGTTCCTATTTTACAAAAAAGAAAATGTCTAAACACAGACAACTAATACATCTGTTTATAACAGCCAATTTTGTGCAGAAATGCTTGTTGAACAAATGTAAGATTCAATTTTTCTCCCAGAAGAAATGCTAGTATTCCCTAACAAGAGTGACTAGTGAAACATATTTTAAAGAACCTTTTACTGAGTATTTTCTATTTCAGTATTTCAGATAATTAGGTGCATTTAATAATAATAAAGGAAAAAATATTGATTGAAAATACTCCAAATTATTCAATGTAACATTTATGGTGGACATTTCACTGAGATACATTTATTCCTACAAACTACTTGGCTCTTCACATAAATTTTTCTCTGAGCAAAGTTTTTATTACTAAGTTTGATACTAGTGATATGTTTGTAGATGTCTCTTGGAGGAAGGATGAGTGTTTTGACTGAGTGTTGTTCCACACATAACAAGAGACAACAACCAAAGTGCTTACCAGTCTTCTTGAACATAATGCACCAAAACAGGAAAAAAGAACAAAGGACAATGTTCTAGAGCGAAGCTGGTAAAAGTAAAAGCAGCCAAGATTATACTAGCAGCTGGGTCACTTAAATGTGCGCTTATATATATCTGAGAATATTTTTTACATTTATTCTGCAGCTGATATTTTTCTCTACAATGAAAATTAAAAATAAAACTGACTTGTACTGACTTCTAAGGCATAAAATATAAAACTTCATGCCCCAAATCTTCCAAGTCTCCATATACACATTTCTATGTTGATTTAAGTACCTACATTGCCAAAAAACTTCACTACCCTCACTTCAACTGGAGGTTATTACTTGGCCAGGCTATGGATTATCATACCAAAACATACAACATAGGTTGGGACAACCAAAAACCAGTATTCTTCTCAGACATTAAGTTTCCCTGCACTTTTTCATGGCTTCAACTATACAATGCAGTATTTCACTCCCCACTTCAGCTCCAAAATGTAGAAATCCTCCAACTTAGCTGAACTACCAAATTGACAAAATATTCAACTTTCAAGGAATAGCTTCACTTGCAAAAAGTATTTTTCTGTTCAGTGATTCAGGATTTTTGTAATGTTAAAATTCTGACAAAGGAAAAAAAAAAAAAAGAGAGGAAAGACTGGAATGATGTTTTATTCCTGTTTATATAGAAAGGGTCTTTGCCATCCAGAGCTGAATATTTACATTAAAGCAAGTAACATGATGGAAACAAAAAAGAACTGCATGTTCTGGCAGAACATGCAGAAAACATGCAGAAAACTGGCAGAAGCAAACAGTTCATCTCTGCTTTTAAAATGCATCAGATGAAGCATACCTGTATACGCTGGGATAAAGAGAGGCCTGAATCTGCAGGAACAATCTGTATTCGTTGTGGTGTCCCATCCATTAGTGTTTGTGTACTGCCTTCCTGGGAATGTGTCACCTAGAAAGAAGAAACAAATGTAATGGACTGACATCACTATTTTAATGGGTCCACTACCTTAATGGATTAAACCTTAAGGTTTCATCATCTTTTAATTTCTCTGAACAAGGCCATGAAAAATCTGACAATCTTATTCTATAAAAAATGCAAATGCTTGTAGTCTAATTCAACACCTTAATTTTTCTAATTAGAAAATTCTGATATAAACCCATTTTGAAATACTTCCCAATACAAAATTTACAAACATTATAAGTAAAGCAATTAATTGCTGACAAGTCCAAGTATGTCAACCAAACTGAATATTTACTACCGTTGATGTTCATGAGACAATACCTATCATCATAGCTGTGGTACGTATCAATAAATGCTCTTTAATGGCTCACTTGAAGTGACAGAAGAGGTTTCATATGGAAACAGCAATTGGCAGTTTCAATCTGTTTTTCTGCTAAAGAATTCTATACTGGGGAACTATTAACAAAGGTAAGCAAAAATAATAAATTGCATGAATTTTGCAAACAGTGCATCTATCTTGTATTAAAATCTCTACGTGAATGCTCTCAGACACAATTCATGGAAATGTTTTCACAATTATCAGTATTTTAAAAATTCTTCACATCCCACAGCCAATGGCATATGGGGAAAGGTATTATACACGACATTATCCGTCAATAAAAATTATGGACAGCTGCTATTTGTAGAGGCTTGATCAGAAAGACCAGATTTTTTGCAGTACAAAGAGAATCTGTCTTCACAAAGTTCACAGACACCTTCAAATTGAAATTTTTGTCTTAAATTCCCGGATAATTCCAAAACCTTTCTGCTATTCACAAAACTGCCTGCAACATCCTGCAAATCTGTATTACCAATAATCCCCAGTATTTACACTATTATACAAGTACTCCTCTGCCCCTCCCAATTAATATAGAGAATATATACGTATATTGCAGTAAAGGCACAGTTTTGTAACAGTTTGTGAGGGTTCTTTGTTCCTCCTGGATCAGCTTCCTGATTTTGCAACCACACCATTATCTAAACGCTAGTACTAGCAGACAAAAGCAGGCCAGAACATGCAGCTGGAGGTCAGTATGAGAAGGGGACAAAGTGGAGGGCAAGCCTTCCCCTTACAGCAGAAATATAAATTCCCATGGGCCTACGTTGATTTTGAAATTTTGCCCAAAAAGGTGTTACTTTTGGTAGCAGTCTCATATCTACTTGCTCCTCTCCTCTCAGTGTGGCAAGTAAAACTGGCTGGTTAGTCATTCCATGATCTGGAACAGGATACCGATGCAGGCTGAAAAGCAGCCCAGCAAACAAAGGCTATTCTTAGTACAGATCAAACCTTCAATCCAGTCTCCACAATGCTCAGAAGCAGAGGCATCAGGGCAAATGAGTGAGGCTAAGCTGCTCAGGAGACTGCTTCAGCTGCCAGCATCACCAAAAGAAATGCTTGTCAAACTACTGCCCAAGCCATTTCTGGACACTGCTTTCTAAAAATATTCCATTTTCCCGAGTACAAGTACTTTTAAACAATTCATCCACTTCTTTGCTTAAGTAAAGGACAAAAAACTGTTCATTACCCAGGCAGCATTTTCAGTTCAAGAGAGGTACTTTCAAGCACTGAAGTTCTGCATCCGCCACTCAAATCCACAGGTACATGTGGTTCAGAAGCAATTAAAGTTTTATGTGCATTTACCTTTGCTTTACAAAATAAGCTACATATTATAGAACTGCTCTACATTTGCTCCCTTAAAATGTCATGATCCACAAGATGTGTAAGGTAAAACTGCCTCTCAACCCCACAAAATGTCAGCTTGACAGTTTTACTTCTATGCAGAATACAAGTTTGTTTTTTATTGCAGTTAATACTGATAAGAGTAACTGCAAACTTTCTTAAAAATTGTACTTTTTATGTGTGACAGACTGTTTCAACAACTAAGTAGCTTTCCTCTGTTACAGTAAACTGGCAAGACTGTGAAAATGAACCACCATATACTTACTGTACCCAGCCACAGATTAAAGAAAGAAGAATGCTGCAGGCTCTTGGCAGGTATCTTCCCTACATGAACCAAGAAATGCAGTCTTGATGTAGAAATAGGAATTATCTTGCACTGAGCAAAAGATGACTTAGCAGATGGCAGAATCTGAGCAACGACAATCACTGCACAATGACCCATATAGACAGGGTTGTATTTTGCTTCAATGTATTGCTTTCATGCAAAAAGTCCTAAATTAACAAAAGCATGTTTGTGAACACCATCGTAAAATTGCTGTGGTAGTTTTGTGATTTAAAATGCTTCATGAACAACAACTGATACTATAAAAAAATCAAAATCTATGTACAAAACACTTCCGGCCATTATTTCAGTGATACAAAGAAGCATTTCTATTCTCCTTAATATTGGAACACCTTTTCCTTGCAGGTTCTACTCATGTAACATTTTCTTGTAAATTCAATTAAAACTACTTCAACATCCAAGAGAACTGTAAATGCTAGAAAAAATACTGCTGAAGTTCTCTAGATCTTAAACCATGATTTTTCAGTGCTTACAGAGATTAAGAATGCCACCAAGAAATTACAGCCTGTAAGCAGGCAGGAATGCAAATTATTGCATGGAGGCCCCTGCGAAACTGCTTTCCTTGCTGATTCCAGCTTTCAGGCAGCACATTCATGCACAGCATACACCACTGACAATAATTTTGGCTTAAGGAGTCCCAGCTTGCACTGCCCTCGGGGACGGTTTTCAGTCCTTCCAACCATGTGTCTGGTCGGGCTGCACCTTGTACGAAATAAGAGCACAACCAACAGGGAGATAACTTTCCTCCACTATGCTGTAGTTAATTTTTTTCCCTATTTTGTCCACCAGATGCTGACACATAGAGCTTACATGAGCAAGACTAGCATAGCGTGAGAATTAAGTGGCTAAGCGAGGACTGGGGAATGGTTAAGCTGCCAAATATGACGTGACCGTCTCAGACACATTAAAACCTTGCAGCAAAAAGATAAATCCTAACCTACACTGCTGACACAACAGCCATGAAAGCTGTAGAGCTGTGATTTCACCATGAACAGGAACAGTTACAGCTCTCTGCAGCACTGCACCTTCACTCTGTTTTCTCCCCGTCTTCCTTTGGCTACCAGCCATATTCTTTGTGCTGGCCCTGGTAGTCATTGGAGCCTTCTCAGACCCTACTCTGCTAACCCAGCAAAAATCGTTCTACTTGTTTCGGCTGGGTTATTAGCTTGCTGATGGTGGGGAAATTAATAAGGAAAGAAACAGAAAAAGGACCCTCTCTCTCCCATGGTACTGAGATACCAAGTCAGCTCAGTGTTTCCTGGAATCACATTATGAAATTGAGAAGCAACCCCACAGAGGCTAAACACCATTATCACACCATCCTCTGAGTGGAATGTACACTTCAGCTAGCTTTGACTAGCTTTGTACTGTCAAAAAGAAACAAATTTAAACAGGAAGTACAGCCCTATTTAGACCTCAACAAAGAATTATAGTCCCAAAGCAAAACTGCATTAAACATGTATTCTCACCTAATAAAGAGAACAAATAATGAAAAAAAAAAAAAATCATACATCCCACAAACCACTTATGTCCTTTTGAGATAGCCCTCGCAACACTCAGATGCTACAAAAATAAAAGCTGTGAGAATTTATTCATAGTAGAATTAACCATCCTATCCCCCACTCCAACTTCTCCATCTGAAATCAAGGCTGAGAGGAAATAAAATTACTTGAGAAATAAGTCTATGTCTAGACAAGAATCCAAGAGTGGATATTTCAAGCTAAAGAGTAACATTTATTTAAGACAAATAAATTACCACCTCTATCTAATTTAAAGTGGTGCTAATTTTAAATTGTCTATGCTATGCTGAAACCTTCTAGATTACTATGTATACTCATATCCACACTCTCAAACTATCTGTGCATCTCCGGCAGTTCTGTGGCTGCAGTACACAGATTCTGCACACAGGTCACAAAGAACCAAAACTAGAAATGTGCAGATAAAGTAGCTCAATCTTTCCTTTAACAAGAACAAGCACATATATCTGAAAGTGAAGAAGATGGCAAAACTTTACTAGTGAAAATAAAAATGATAAATGAAGTAATTGCATAGTTGTAAAGTAAAAGCTGTGTCCTGACTTTTTTAACTAGAAGTGAGTAAAGCAATTACACAAACAGATGGCTCTCTGAAAACCACTACAGACTCAGATAGCAAGCTGAAAAGCAAGTGACTTACTGGAAACACTGCTAGACTGGTCTTAATTTCTGTGGGGCTAACTTTGGCAAAAAAGGCTTTGTAGCATGACTTCAAAATGGACACAGTAGGTTCTTCTGCCTTCTGAGGGAACGGTTCAGAAGCCTTGTCTCTACCAAAAATTTTCTCTTGTGATTTTGGTTTTTACATATCACTCTGTGCATTTTATTATTCAATTTGTCTTAAAAAGGACTCAAAATTTATGTACCTCTCCCATTTGCTGTTCAAAAATTTGATGGGCCAGTTCCTCTATGGTTGCCATGATCTTTAATCACCAGAACTTCCTGTCAAAGAAAGGAAAGAAGATGCTTAACATCTGTAGCTTTAAAAGTAAAAATATCCTGGGGAAAATACAGTTCACATAAGTCTGTTCAGAGTTTTATTAAGATGACATCCCTGCAGAATTTAAAGTTTGATTATACTATAAAAATAAATAATTTGCTATTTGAAAACTTCGTGTTGTTTTATTGAAATAACTCACACAGAGACTTCCTATTTTTCCTCTTCTGCTTTTCCAACAAACAACAATATACTAAAACCACTGTGAGAACAAAAGTCTATTACTGACCATTACATCAGGAGGTACACATTTATCATCTTAAGAAACTGGAACACAGACAGTTTTGTTAATGCAAATCAAGAGGGGCAAATCTAACTTCTTCTGAACTCATACAGATTTTTTAGTATTAACAGGAGTGCTTGAAGGTCAATTTTGTAACTAACAGGAGGCAGTACGTGGGACACAGAAGATAACTGTTTAAAAGAAAAGATGCTGTTTCATTATCAATACTGTAGCTACAGCATGAGCCCAAACCTTCATAAGAAGAATTTTGTGGGGTTTAACAGACACTGCTGCATTCATGCAGTACAAAGGATTCAGATGCATGCCTTGTTTATTATATATTATCGATATACAAATATTCACCAGGCAGCACTTAAAAGGAACACTCACAAATTATAAAGAACCATATAAACTGTTTTACTGACAAAAGCAAATTAGAGACACTGCAATACCTATTTCTTGCATGAACAAAGACAGTCGTCTTACACTAATACTGGTTTTCACTCTAACTTTTCTGGAACTCCTAAGAACTATCTTTTCCTCAGGGAATCTCGAAGCCTCCCCAATGAGCCATGCAAATAAAAATTTTAACTCAAGCTAATTCTGTTCTTGAAATTGGAAAGAGAAATCTTTTTTGACTAGATGGTGTGTCCAATGGTATACTAAAGCCTAATTAATGTGTGAAAGGGAAAATACAGAAATATTCGGGCACTGTAGACCTTCTAAATCACTCACTAGCATGCTGCATTATTAGTTAAATTAGGACAAAAGATAACAGGCAGGCATATAAAGATATTATACTGAAGCTTATGCTGAAAAGCATTATCTCCTAGGAAGATCTAGGCACCAGCATCCTTGCAGAAGCACTCTATTAGCCCACTTTGGCATCCAGTGAGCTGCAGCACAATCACTATTCAAAGAACACTTGGAATTTTCAAGGCAGGCAATGTGTCTTCCAATGTTTTCTTCCTTTAAATAAAATACTAGCAACAAAGTATTGTACTGTTTACATATAGAATGCCAGGAATGAGTGTTACTTCATTACAAAATAACAAAAAAAACACTTCGAGGTATTAATTTGCACCAGCTAGTTAGTTCTCCTCAATCGGATGCGACTGCCCTCACAGTCAAGATGTATTAGTAAAATAACTTAGCTTGAAAACAGAAAGTGATTTAAACTGACATGTTTCACCTTGGAGTAAAGCAGTGAAGGAATACATATGTATTCAACTATGATGCACCAGTTGTAGGGAAACTGGCTCTCAGAGAGGCATAAACCAAGCACTGAATTTTCGAAACTTATCTAAAAGAGACTTATTTGAACTACACTTGCATGAGCATAGGACATCAAGTATGCAAATGAGACTGAACTCTTATAATGAAGAGGAAGCTGGAGAAAAGGTTGAACCTGTCCTACCTCTTCATGCTGTCTGGAACAAGCACAAGGAGATTCAACTTACAGATGCAGAACCAGTTGTCAAAGCTACACATATCATCTGAGTTTGATCATCAATCCCCTCATCCACTACAAGCAGCATCTAAAAGCAGGCATTTTCATAGAAGGCAGGCATTAGACTTCCTCTTAAATGCATTAAAATGCATTTATTGGTTTTCTGTTCAATCTTCAGACTCAAAATGCTACCAAAATCTTTTTGTCTGTAAGTTACACAGTCAGTTTATGTCCCTAGTAAATGAATTAGTGAGCCTTCTTGACAAGACTCTGAATTATTTTTAAATGTATCACCATCATCAGTTAGTATAAACCAGCTGGTGGTGAATCTGCATCAAGTCAAATGGTGTTCTATTGCTATTTTAGATAAGCACTCTGTAGGCCACCATAGGAGTGGACAACTTTCATTAGCTTACACTGAATAAAACCCCTCCTCTCTACTTCTTCCCCAGCTTTTATGTGCCAGAGTCTTCTTAATGTTTTAGTCAAAATAACTTATGAAATACTTACTTTTTAAAGTATTTCAGCTTACTTCAACTGAAATGGGTCAGGAAACATTCCCATGAGAGAAGACAGCAATTTTGAGGGTTGGTAGTCAGAAGCACTGAACTCTCCACTAGTACAGTTCAATTATACCCAGAAGACATCACTGCTTAACTTACCCTTCTCCAGGGACAAAAGTTATACAACTTCAATTGTCCTAGTAGGAGGTTCCTATTAATAGTATTTTTAAATATTATACCTGTGTACACTAAGGACTTTAAAAGTAGTACCAGGAAGTATATTTCTTTATGCTTCAATGCTCAATTTAATATAAATGACAACATCTCTCATTTTATTATATTATACTGTTGGTATAGCTGCCCCACTATTAATTGATTCTGAACTAATATCCTTTAAATGAGTAAGAACAAACTACATCAGCATGAAGACACAATATGAGAAAATTCTGTCAATTCCAAAAGTCTTCAGTTTACTTTGGAAATAAGTGCCATGCCCCTGACCAGTTTCACTGGTACAAAACCAGTGTTTGTAAAATTTTAGTAGTTTAACTTATCCTGCTAGCACAGTTAAACCAGTTTGTATGTATAGAATAATGATTCTTCTAATTACTATGTATGGAATGTGTCTTAATACAGGGGTCTTTCATAGCTGAAATCAACCTGTTAAACTAATGAAGTTACACAAGTATGTTCTAGATACTTTAGAGGTACAGGTACATTAACTAGTTATGACTGCAGAAGTTACTTTGAACTTTACTTTTTGTTCTTTTATCAGCTGGTTTTGACTGGGGGAAAGTTAATTTTCTTCGAAGTAGCTGGTATGAGACTGTGTTTTGGATATGTTTATGAAACACAGAGCTGATAATAAAGAGATGTTTTTGTTATTTCTGAGCAGCGCTTACACACAGCCAAGACCCATTCTGCTTTTTCGTGCTGTCACACCAGTGAGGACATTGGAGGTACATGGGAGATGGGTGGCAGATAAAGCCAGGACAGGTGACCAAAGCTATACTCTACACCATATGACATCATGCTCAGTATATAGAAATGGAAAGAAGAAGGAGGAGACAGAACAATGGCATTTATCTTCCCAAGTAACCACTACACATGATAGAGCCCTGCCATCACATCGGGTATTGAGCCAGCAACCTGCCCTGGAGATGGCTGAACACCTGCCTGTCAACTGGATACAGTGAATTATTCCTTGTTTCGCTTTGCTTGTCTGTGTGACTTTTGCTTTCTCTACTGAACTGTCCTTATCTCAACCCACGAGTTTTCCAGCTTTTCCCTTCCAATTCTCTCTCCAGTCCCACTGCTGGGGGAGCAAGCAAGTGGCTGCCTGGGGTTAAACCACGACACACAGTAAAGACAAATACAGGAAGGTCAAAATGACTTTTCAGGAAAGCTCCAAAAGTTAGCATAACAGAAAACTAACTGCAAAAGAAGAGGAAACAATCTCTCTCTGCAGTCATACTGCTTCAGTACTGAATGATTTCAATACATCTCAAAGTCAACTAAGGATTTTAACTCAGGTCATCACATTGGGCTTATAGGTACTCTGTACCTTAAAATGGAAACTAGTCCTCACTTCCATTATCAAACTAATCATATACTAATTAAGAATTCAGCATAGCCTGTGCCAAAGCTGTTTAATAAATTCCTACACATAAAATAGAATGCACTTAATGATCCCTCTATGCTTAAGCGTGCCTGAGTTAGTGCTTAAATAAGTCAAAGAACCCCCCAAGATTTCTTTATACATTAGAGCAGTTTTCTGCAAAGCATTATAGATAATAAATTAAGCCAAGGAATTCAAACATGTTTGTGAAACAAATGATGCTACTGTGCTCAGTGCTTCATACAGGAAAAGCTCAATGAAGATGGCAAGCTATTCTTGGATTATTGTTCTACAACCACACTGTTAAAGAGGGTAGACCAGTTGGCAGATTTAAAGGAGTAAGATTCTCTTTATCAATGAACTGAGGAATATTTATGTGACCCTTGACACCGAGTTAGATTCTGTTTTTTAAATTTGCATGAGATGAAGATTGAGACAGTGAATATAAGTGACAAGTAACAACATGAAACTGAAGCAGCTGGACCTGTAGGCAAGCAAGGGAAAATAAGACGCTTGCAAAAGCATAAGGGAGTAATTAAAAGGCACAGAGCCATACAGAAAGAGATCCATTTGTAGGCATGCCTGTTCAATTAATTTAAAATCAGTGCTCTCACCACCTTCTCTTGTAAGCAAGTGCTACAGTAGGAGGAAACATGAGAAAACAGAATCACTAGGATAAATTTTCAGGTGACTGACAAATAATTTTTACAGTTTGGGCCACCAAAGGGATAGTCCCGCTTTTAGGCCTTGGCTTCTGGTTTTTATAATAGTATCTCCAGAACCCGCCCCATCAACTACTGGCAAGCTGACTTAGCTCACTAGTCCCACAACCAACTGGGAAAAGAAGGAGGAGGAGAGGCAAGGGGGCTGTCTGCAAGTGGAGCCTACTCACAAAAGCACTGGCTACATGCCAGAGCTAGATAAGGAGACAGCCACTTAACCAGGTCAGCCTGCCTTGTATACTGCCAGCCATAGTCTGCATCTCCACCTGAAGCCTGCAAAAGGAAGAAATGAGAAAAAAAACCCACACTGATTCCCTGCACCAGAGCTGAAGCTGCACCATGAACCAGGACCAGGAAGCTCATCTGACTGAAGACTTCCCCATTCACTGGATTAGGTTCAGCCAGGTCCATTCTAGCTGGCACAGAAAGATCACCCTAACACAGAACAGCAAGGGCAAATCCTTCTTTCTGATCACCTGGAGGCAGTACATCCTCTATGGTACAATTACAGTATTTCATGAGAGGTAGCCCCACCAATTGCTTTGTTCCACTGCATTTGCCTTCATGGCCGTATAGCTGTAAACTCATCTTCTGACTTTATTCACCCTGCACCTAACAATTGTTACACACAATACAGGAAAAGCAAGTAGAAGCAGAATCAAGACACTTCATTTTAGAAAAAAGCCCACAATGTCACATCAGCTTATCTATAATGGCAAATTGCCCATTCAGGTGTTATGCAAGATGATCATTTGGAGTATTCACTGAACTACAGCCACACGTACAAATCCACACATCGAGATATCTGTGGAAGCTTCCTTCAGATAAAAAGGAGAAACAAAACAAAAAAAAAACAAAGACACAAAACCCCCATACAACAAAACTGAATTACTCATACATCCTTCAGTAAATCACTGTTGACACTGTCCCATGTTAAATATTCTGGGGGATGAACTGATCAAGAGCAGCCCTGCTGAGGATTTAACGGTTCTGGATGAAAGGCTGGACCCAGCCATGTGCATTCACAGCCCAGAAAACCAAACGTGCCCTGGGCTCCATCCAAAGCAGAGTGGCCAGCAGGGCAGGGAGGGGATTCTGTCCCTCTGCTCTGCACTGGTGAGACCCCACCTGCAGTGCTGCATCCAGCTCTGCTGTCCCAGCACAGGAAGGACATGGACCTGCTGGAGAGAGTCCAGAGGTGGGACACTGAGTTGATCAGAGGAATGGAGCACCTCTCCTGCGAGGAAAGGCTGAGAGAATTGGATTGTTCAGCCTGGAGAAGGCTTAGGGTGACCTAACTGCAGCCTTCCAGTACCTGAAGGGAACCTACAAGAAAGATGGAGAGGGACTTTTTACAAGGGTATGTAGTGACAAGGGGGAACAACTTCAAATCGGAAGAGAGCAGGTTTAGTTTAGATATTAAATTCTTTACTGTGCGGGTGGCGAGGCCCTAGAACAGGTTGCAGAGAATCTATGGATTCATCCCTGGAAACATTCAAGGCCAGGTTTGATGGGGCTCTGAGCAAACTAATGTAGAGCATGGCACCCCTGCCCATGGCAGGGTGGTTGGAACTACATGATCTTTATGTTCCCTTCCAACCCAAGTCATTTTGTGATTCCCTGTTTTTTTTCCTTTGTTATCAACTACACAAGATTAGATTTTGTTAAGAGGATGTGGATGTGTGTTCGTGAATTTTTTTGTTGGGTTTGTGATTATTAAAATTCCTATAAACATGTGAAAAGCACTCTGATGAAATCTTTATATAAAGTCCAATTAAGAGTCATGTTGACACATTGTCCTGCTAATACTTCAAAGGAAACACATTACCACAATAAATGGGGTAGTTCTCACACTACAATTACTGCTAAATTATAAACAGCAACCTCAACTTATTTGGAATGAAATAACTGTTTATGAGAGCTAATATGCCAACAGCAGAGGGTTTGGCTTTAGTTTTTTGGTGGTTTATATTTTTCAGGTTTCCACTTTAACTTCCAACAAAGGCATTCAAATACTGAGCTTAGTCCAGCCTGGCTTATTACCGAGTTGAACAAAAGTAATTTAAGTTAAACAAATGTAAACAGCCTTTTAGAGAAGGCCTGGCAAAGTCAACAAAATTATTCGAAATATTGATACAGAAAGGCAGTTCTTAGACCATGATTTTCAGCAAGGAATGTATTTCCTTATAAAATCTGCAGCACTGCATCATCAGATATATGGGACTCAGACACCACAAGCTGTCTTCCAGTCTCAGAGAACTGGAATTTTAAAGAATTTGGCTTTACAAAAAATAAATCCTTTGCTGATTTAAGATTTTGGCAAGTAATACAGTAATCTCTGGAATTAAAAGCTGGTGACTGAAGGGTAAAAATACGGACAGGTCTGCATACACAAGAGTAAGAATTTAATTAACTGTACCTTTGCAGCTTTATCCATAAAATTCTACTCATACAATTCTGTTTTGCAGCAGGTTACTTTATCCCAGTAATGGATCAATGTGCCTTTGTACAGGCACAAGTTTGAAGTGCTAAAAGCAGTCTGAAACACCACTAAGGGGACAAAAAACAACCAACCAAAAAAACAAAACAAAACAAAAAAAAACAACAAAAAAAACGTTGCCGGAAAGTAACCCAGGTACAGTTTAGTTTCCACTGATGGTCACTGTTGGTTGCACACTGCAGCCTGTGTGTGACAAAAAGCAGAGAGCTTGCCAGCCAGAGCCTGTGGGTAACCCTCCCCAGCAGGTTACTGCTTCTTCACAGGGGATGTTAAACCCACCACAGGCCTCTCTGAGCTCCATCAGCCAAAGCAGCTCAAGTTAGCAAAGGTTACTATTAAAAGTGCTTAAGCCAGGATGGCTGCTGAAGCAGGACACACACCCCTTGTAGCAGCTGCAGCACTTGCCAGCTGAGAGCCACACTTCATCCACCAGCAGAACAAACATGGATAAGTTAAGATGCGACACTGCTCTAGCCCTTACGTGCAGTTAAGCTCCTTATTTAAGCAAGAGGTACTGCTTTTTTTGGGTTTTTTGACACAAACATTTGACACAAATTAGTTTCTTTAGGGAGCCTGCTTTCCTTCACAACTCCAGGGAAATTCCAGCAAATTCACTGGCTGCACAAACTTTAATTACATAATACAATAAGCACATGATAAATTAAGGCAAAAATTGAGTATAAGCATAGGGAACAAACTAATCTTACTATTGCAAACATGAGATTTCGCATTATGGATAAAGTCAGTTTTCACTGGACTACCACATTAGCTATTTCACTGTATTTTGCAGCTGTATTTCACAGGTGAGCTATTTAACTGCATGCTACAATATCCGTGGGGTTTTGTTTGGTTTTGGTTCCTTGCACACCTGTCTGCTTCCCCTGCCCTTTAATAACAATACAATCATGAAATAATTCATGTTGAAAGGTACTTCTGGAGGTCATCTAGTTCAACCCCTTTTCCCCCAAAACAATGTCAGCTTCAGAGTTACACATGTTGCTCAGGGCTTTCTCTTCACAGGCTAAGAACCTTAAACTGAAAAATTAAGGTAGACTTTAAAAAAGCACCAAAACCATGAAAACCCCAAGCAAAAAATAAGCTCCTACCCCACAATCTAGCCTGGCATATGACTATTCCTAAAGATATCAGAACTCCCATGAAATCTGTTCCCTTCAAGAGTAGGTTTCACAAGAAAATACAACCAGTAAGAAAACCAGAAATATTAATAAGAATTGAGGAGAAAAGTTAAAGCTAATTAATTTATCTACTGTGAGCTTCTTTTTGCAATAAGCATCTTGATTTGTTATGGCAGAATGCAGCAGACTTAGCAAGTGGTGTCCAACCACTCAGAGCAGTGCAAGCAGCTGAGGACTGCACACCCCTCTGGGTGACCTTAGTTACCTTCCTCGTGTTATCACACACGTGTACACATACAGCTGACCACCATCACATGAAAATACTTCATCCTGTGATAAGAGAGGTTCAGCAACATCACTAGAGAAGGAGCTACAGAGAGAAGCAGGCAAACATTTCACAGACCTTAAGACTTCACTCAAGCAAGTGCTCCTGAGTAAAGCTATACAGCAAGGAGCAAGCCATGGGCTAAATACTTTGTTGGACATCTCATGTCACAACTGCCAACTGTGGACTAAAGGAGGTGGGGAAAATATTCACAGAATTATTTCCAGAAAACTAACTTACAGAAAAAGCCATACAAAATTACAAAGAGTCACCAGACGAACACTGGCACAGAAATTGTGATGTTTTCCCACCATTCAAATACTTTTATTTCTGCTTATAAAATGCTGATTCCAAAACCAGGAAGCCGTCCTCCAGAAAACTACTTGAATTTTTTCCCATCTTATTTTTCCATGACAAGTGTGGATGCCACTCTTCCTGCTACACCACTTTCCCAAGTCCACTCTGCTGACATCAGTAGCTTCAGATCAGAGATTTCATGCAACAATAAACGCCTAGCTCGGTTTTTCAATAATCATGTTCACACACTCATCTTTTGGTATCAAGAGGTTTTTCCCCTCCTCTGTTGTTTCAGTTCACTTGCACAACACATGGCATCTCTTCTATTCCCTCCACAACCTGCAAGTGTAAGCGAATCCTGGGGCATGCGGCCATGCTTTTTACACTTAAAGCAATATATGGCAACAAAGAAAAAGTAAAGACTCCACAAGCTCGGCAGCTTAGAAGAAATACCCCACCCAACGAGACAAAATAAGGAACAGCGACAGGGTCATCTGACCCAATAAAAATAATACCGGGTGTGACTCAGGACATACTACCTTAACCCAAATAAACCCAGATAGCCGCCAGGGATATACAAGAGGAGCGAACCGGTGGGGTGATGCCGTCGGCAGGCACAGAGTGGCTGGGGGGTTCGGGGAAGCGCACGGCCAGCCTCCGGGAATGCCGAGGCGCAGGGCTCGGGAGGGGGAAAGGGAGATGCGCCGAGGCCAAGCTATAGCGCAACGCCGGGGCCCCTCTGTCCCCAGCCCTCCCTGCCGCCCTGGCTCGCTGCCCTCGCATGTCCCCTGCCCGGGGGTTCATGGCGCGGCGGTGCGGAGACGCGGAGCCGGCGCCGTGCCCGCCCCGCCGCGGCGCTCCGCACAAAATGGCTGCGCGGGGCCGGGGCCCAGCACGAGGGGGCATCGCCCATCGTCCGCCGCCGCCGCCTCCCCCCGCGGCTCTTCTGCCCGGCTCCCGCGGGAAGAGGCGGCCGGCGCCGCCCGGATGCGGGGCGGCGGGACACGCAAGCGGTTCCTGTAGGTGAAAGGTCGGGGGGCGCGGGGC
>VWZS01009505.1:30186-99737 GCA_013397075.1 Rhabdornis inornatus
CGCGGGCCCGCACCGTTACAGCGCCGCCACCCCCCTCCCCGTGTTCCCGCCGCCGGGCCGCGCCCGCTGCGGGGGCCGTCTCTCTCTCACCTGGCGGGCCCGGTGACCGGTCCGGCGGGTTTCTTTGGAGGCGGCACGGCTCCGGCTGCCGGGGGTCAGAGTTCGCGACCCCGCCTCCGCCGCCGCTCGGCCCCGCCCCGCCGTGGGCCCTGCGCCTGCGCTCCAGACTCGCTCCGGGCGCGCGGCAGTGAGGGCGGGGTGCTGGCAGCGGGGGCTAACGGGATCCGGCTGGGCCGGAGCGGTGCTCCCCGCTGGCCGGCCGGGCGCGGGCACACAGCGTCATCGCGGTTGGAGCGGACCTTTAAGAGCGCCCGGTCCAACCGTCCGGCCAGCACTGCTGCCACTGTAACACCTACACCACACCACCCACAGCCAGATCCACATGCCTCTTAAAACACCTCCGGGCAAGGTGACTCCGACGTCCCTGGGAAGCCCTATTCCAGTGCCTGACGGAAAAAAAGAGTTTTTTTCTAATCTGGAAATCTCTCTTGGTACCGCTTAAAGCCACTTCTTTAGTTCTCTCACAGCAGGCACGGTAGAAGAGACCAGTCCTTCACCTCGCTACGCCCTTCTTACAGGTAGTTGTGAGAGACCCATGAGGGCCCCCTAAGCCTCCTCTTCTTGAGACTAAACAAGCGCAGCTCCCTCAGGCCTTCCTCATAATGCATGTTTCTGAGACCCTTCACGAGCCTTGTTGACCTCTGGATGCTCCTTTTTAGAGTGAGGGGTGCAAAATCGACCACAGTTCTCGGGTGTTCTGCCCATCAAGTGGAAAGCACAAGTCTCCAAACCCCCACTGCAGATCCCTGCAGAGAAATGGCACCAACTGGCATTGAACACCACAGGTGCACAACACAGCATTTGGGCTTTGGGGTGCTTGCTGGGCTCTCCCAGCTGAGGCAGAACCATAGACAAGACTGGCAGATTGGGTTTGAAAAGTGCAACGTGATGGAGGCACACACAGTGCCTTGCACAGTCACTGTAGCAGTTCAATCAGCTGAGTCTGAAAGAGCTGCACTTTGCCTGCATGGCAGAAGCAAGTTCCATCCTTAAACATCAACAGTGCCTTGAACAGCTCTTGGGAAGGCAATGGCCAGGCTACCAGTGAGTGCCTGTTCCTAGTGGGGTAGTGCTGCAGGAACAACTTGCTGCTGCTCTGGCTCTGTCTCGACATCTGTTTGGACCAAAGTTGTATCAGCTACTTACTTAGTTTATGCTAATTATTTTAAATTACCTTGATTTTAAGTAAAGAGTTTTATACTTTAAATACAGCCTTTCCCTTCTTCTTTCATCTGTTCAATGAAGATCGTCTAGCTGTGGTCAGAGATCAGCAGCAACTTCAAGATCGTTTAGGTCACCAGGGCTGTATGTGCAATTTCATGATCTGAAAATCATTTAGACCATTTAATGCAATTTCTACTGAATCAGATGACATGAGCATTAACATCTGAGCAGCAGTGATAGGAAAAAAAACCCAAAGAATACAAGTAAATTTGTGTGTTAACATTAACAAAATTATGCATGCTCTTATCTTGTAAATTCCTTTACTCTTTTCTTCCCACTCCCAGTCCCACAGCTGCACTTGTATCTATCAACCCTAGCTCAAGATCACTAGTTCAGTCAGTACTTGCAAGCATCGTATTTTGCTTTTTGATCAAAGACGTTCCCGAACACCGAATGCAAATGAACTCAGTGAAGAATTTTTAAGTCAGAAAAATTAACTTGCTAAGCAATTCCTTTAAGTGTCAGATGTTGCAGCACTCTCAATTTATAGTACTTGTCACTTCCCAAACTAGCTTGAGCTGCACATCCACTTTCTAAATGATGGAGCTTAGCATAGTTTAATTTAACAAATGCCAAGTATTTTGCACCAAAGTTTATTTAAGCCAAGTATTCTTATATCCTCAGTACAGCAGAAATGTCACTGTAAAACATACTTTGTTTTTTTCTTAGCAAGTGACCCAATTCATACTTGATGTGTATACGAAGTCATGCCTCTGTAGCTGTGTCAGCCAGGATTACAAGAGACACATCCCTATCAAAAACACGCAGAGAAGCAAAACCTTTTCTGCTATTACTGCAAGTTTTCAAAAAAACTCCTTTCAAACATATATAATAAAGAGGCAGCATAACTAACCTGACAGAAAAATCTCTCCCTCACATGCCCTGCTAAAATACTTACAGAATTAAAGAATCATTTAGGTTGGAAAAGACTTCAAAGATCATTGAGTCCAACTTTTAGCCCAGCAACTGCTAAGTCCACCACTTAAACCATGTCCCAAAGTGCCACATCTGCACATCTTTTAAATACCTCCAGGAATGGTGTGTCCTCCGCTTCGCAAGGCCATCTGTGCCAGTGCTTGGCAACCCTTCTGATGAAGAGTTTTTCCTAATATCTGATCAAACATCCCCTTTTGCAATTTGAAGCCATTTCGTTTTGTCCCGTTCCTTGTTATTTAAGAGAAGAAGCTGAGCACGTGGCTACAACCTCCCTTCAGGTACTTGAAGAGATCAGTTAAGGTCTCCCCTGAGCCTCCTTCTCTCTGACTGAACAACCGCAGCTCCCTCAGCCGCTTCTCATCAGACTTGTGCTCCAGACCCTTCCCCAGCTCTGCTGCTGTTCTCTGGATACTCTCCAGCACCTCAGTGTCTTTCTTGCAGTGAGGTGCCCAGAACTGAACACGGCATTGTCTTGGGTTGCAATGCGGGATGTAACCAAAAGTATGTATTCTTATCACCATCTGTTAAAACCAGGTGGGGCAGTGATCTTTCTTTTCCACAACCCATCCTTCCTCCAGGGCGGTATCTCCTGTTAATGGGCCATTGAGTCCCACTGCATGACTGATAAAATGACATCATCCCATTGTGAGATGCTCCACCCAGGGGGAGGAGCCAAGCATTTCCTAATTAAATAAAATCCTAGATTTAGAACATCAGGGCAGCGTTTTCCCACTGGATTCCCAGAGACAAACTGGACCTTTCCACATCATCACTGGACCTTCAGAGTGTGATAAATGTGATTCGTGCTAATTAAATTGTAACTATATTAGCAAAATTGTATTTAGATCAATGGAAGACAATCGTTACAGAGTGAGGGGGGAGATGGGTGAGGCAGGGCAAAGGACATCTTCCAGATGTTGAGAGTCAAAGAGGTGTGTTGGAAGGGAACAGTAGAAGGACGTAGATCTGACAAGCAGCATCTAGAAATAGAAAGTTTCGACCTTGAAATGGGCCAAAATGGGATGATTCCAGGCATGGGACTCAATTAAAGTCTTGTTATGGAAAACATCTGCTCAGTCACATAGTGTGCCTGCGCTACCTGCAGGTCACACCTCGGTCATTGAGGAAGATGATGAGCCTTCATCGGAAATAAGACCCTCAAAAGGATGAGAGACCCCCTAACCCATTAGTAGAGCATGCGCCGTACAACATTGTGACGTAGATTTTAGGAACAGAAACTAGGAGGAGTTTTCTAGAAACTTCTGTAGCATATCGTATATAAGTGGGATTGTTGGCCTTGATGCTTTGTACGTGAGGAACGGCGAGCCACTCCCCGTATCCCCGGTCGGAGGGGGCCCCTCCCTGGTCGGTTTTGCTTATGCTTTATACAAACCTCAATTATACTAAATTACTTATTGCCAAATTTTGTATATTTTCAAATATATGCACTTTGATTGTATTAATTTCCAATACTTTAATTGTATTCATTTATAATTATTACTACGAAAAATTTGCTACTACGTTTAATCTTGTTGTTTGATAAATTGGAAAAATAGAATGTCATTCATAACAAGAGGAAAACTGCACCCCTCTACAGGACCACTGCTTCAACAGAACCACATCTGTCACTCCAGGGGGACTGCAGCCACCATTTAATCAGACTGCTACCAACACCCTGACAGGGTGTCAGGTTGTATTCTGACGCTGTCAGCGTTTTGTTCTTTTGTATTTACTGTATTTTTATTTTTAATTTTTCTTGTAAAGAACTGTTATTCCTATTCCCATATCTTTGCCTGAGAGCCCCTTAATTTCAAAATTACATTAATTTGGAGGGAGAGAGTTTACATTTTCCATTTCAAGAGAGGCTCCCGCCTTCCTTAGCAGACACTTGTCTTTCAAACCGACAGGCATTTGAGGCGTGGCCTCACCAAGTGTCGAGTACACGGGAACAATTCCTGCCCTGCTCCTTCTGGCCACCCTATTGCTGATCCAGGCCAGGATGCCATTGGCCTTCTTGGCCACCTGAGCACAGCTGGTTCAAGTTCAGCTGTTGTTGACCAGCACCCCTGGTCCTTTTCCAGACACTTGCCTGCCCCAAGCCTGCTGGGGTTGTTCTGACCCACGTGCAGGACCCAAGGCGAACAGAAGTTGTGATTCAGGCATACTTTCACTGATACAGCAGAACTATATTTTGTAAAAGGATTTATTAATGTAACACCCTTCATTTGACCTTCACATAGACTTAACCCCCTTAATTCCTTAGAATAATTTTTAAAGTAAGACTGATGTGCAGGTAGTGGCAAAAAATTCTGGTGTTTGAAAATCACTGAATACACATATTATACAATACATAAAACCTGAAAATATTAAAAGAGACAGACTCAAATAATGTGAATTTATTTATACAAAAATGATGACTATCCACAGGAATATTTACAACTTTAAACTGTTTTCAGTTACAAAACAAAAATTCTATTCTTCCTTTTAGACAGTATGATTTAGGACTACTCCAAATAAAAGCCTATTTGGATGGTAAATAGGGGACAGCAGTTACAGCAAACAAATGCACTGAATGTGTCTTTCCAGACATCTCTTTACGTTATGATGTAATAAACATAGTTAAGTAATTGAGTTTCCATGCACAAAATATTTAGTAAAATGTGTTCCACATCTGCTCAGTTTGTTTTAAGTCCTTTGGGCACACAGTTTTAAGTTAAAGAAAATTCAAGATCCTAGAAGCTTTAATTTATCTATGAATAAAAATGTTAAAACTAATATTCAATACTAATGTTCGTCTCATACTCTCCTAACCAATCTTAAATTGATTATGAACTATAGATTCTTTATAAGAAGAGGTAGCCAGGTGTTTTAAAAGTTCTGATGTTGTTTCAGTGTTTAGCCAAATCAAGACATGAATATTTTACTTTTGATGGTAATGAATCAAACTGGGAGATGAACTGGAGAAACAGGGCAAGTTTGAAAAGCAATCATCTGAAAATGTTATGAAAATACTTGTGTTGGAGGTTTTTCATATGACACAAAGCACTAATGCAGGAGAGAGGAAAATAAGTATTCAAACACGTTTACAAAGACAATTTATTTCACACAGAATGTGACTGCAATATGTATACTATTGTTTATAAGGCTCTGTTCCAATTTATTTCTGTCACAAATCTTTTGATTGATCAACCACTTCTGGAAGAAGTTCCCTGATTTCCAGAGAACACTTTAAACTATTTTCTCCCCCTGCACCAAATCCTCTAGAGGTAGTTTGACACCACATGAAGCAGAACTTGGGCACCTTATTCAGTGTGTTTTGACTTTTATTGCTCTGTTTTGCAGCAGGGAAAATATCAAAGCATAAACTGAAATTAAATTAGCTTGCTCCTAGCCAAATTTCTGATTATTTTGCTGCTTCATGACTTGCCATCTTTGTTGGTTTTCAGTGCCTATGAAAATATGAAGAAGCTCTTCTTCCCCTTGATACTGTAAGCTGGAAGAGACACATCACGTCTATGTTATATTGATACCAGTTTTATTTTGGATACAGTAAAAATCATGTCCGAAATCACCCTGAAGAGACATGGTAATAATTTACTTAGCTTCAGTCAGCAGTTGTTTTTGAAAATTAAGTAAAAGCCCTCTGTATATAACAGGAGAAAGGTATTCATTTAGCACATTTGTATTACAATAAAAGAGATCAGACTCCTACTGCATTTCCAGCACTATCTGGTCAAATCTCTAGCATTCCTGAGGGAAGTCAGATCTACAGCCTTAAGTCCCTGATTCATAAGGTACTCTACTGAAATGCTGAAAGTCAATGAAATTTCTTGTATAGTCATTATACAAGCCCACTATTAACTTTAGAGAAGCTCTTGGAAATTAAGCTTCTTCAGAGCTCTCTTAGTATCTTGGACCTGACCTTGAGGTATATTGAGGGAATAAGAGGATTTTGGTTTGCATTTTTATTCTTGGCCTTCTTGTGATGAATATTGACTGTTCTATCATGTCTTCTCTTTCTGCTCTGAGGCCACAGAATAGCTATTAATGTGGAATTCAAACTATTAATTAAAAGTTAATTGCTCTTAATTTTGTTACCACAACTAGCTTGATTCAGGGGACTGTGACAAGTATTTCATACAGTAAAATTAACTGACTACATATGCATTGCATTTGACATAAAAATGGCTTCCTTTCATGTGGGTTTCATAGTTCTAGTTCCATTTATGCTATTACAGTGGTAAAATTTTTAAAAAGTTAAAAAGAATAAATGCACCAGAATCATCAGTGAGTATTTCCTAATGAGGTATACTGATGATTTTCTCTAGGAAAAAAACCCCAAAACCCAAACACCTAAAGCTGAATTCTCTTTTAAAGTGTCAAACAGAACAAATCATATTGTAAACAAAAGGTATTTCAAAGAATGGTATGCATTTTCAATGCCTTCTGCACTAAAAAAGCTCTGTTGTCTTGGCATAGCAATTCCAGTTTAAATGTTATATTTAAATACACAATAGTTTTAAAATTTTCAGAGAAGAGGGTGCACATACTTATTTACTGTTCTTTGAACAATAGTTTATACAGTGTTTCATATTGTGTACAGAACTCATTTGACATGAAGTTTTAAAACAAGTAAGATATTTTGTCTTTGATTATCAAAAATGTATTTTTACTCTGTTTTGAATTATTACTGGGAACATAAAAAGATAATACATCCCACAATTACTGGAAGATAACTCATTTAGACTCTCTGGCATCTGTAGTACTGTAACAGCTCTAGTGCCTTATATCTGTAATTTCAAACTGTTTAAAAAAAATATTTTTCCCTTTTCTGCTTTTTAATAATTGAACTGTATTTTATTTTTATGATACAGAATTTGTTGTACTGTTTTAATGTACTGGTATGCAAGATTTCAACTGCCATTCAAGGAAAGGAGCATCAATATAATACAATTTCTCATAAAGGAGTTCACATAGTCAACAAAGATCCCAAATCTGTGAAATTCCTATACCAATCTGTTCTTGCTAAATTGCAAAGTGAACACCAGCAGCTCAAAAACCTATACACAAATCACAAGGAAATGTACAATTGCAACACATTTGTTTTGTGGGGGGTGTTTTTATAAAGCATAAAGTTTATGAATCTGTTTACCAACAATCTGCCATTCTGAGGACACTTTGGACTTCAATGCACAAATAATTCCACCCATTTAAGTAAACACTGGAATTTAATAAATAACACATTTTTTATCAACACAGAAATACATACAATTCTTTAGAAAAATATTACTTTACACTAAAAATGCAACAACTCCTAATCCTGACAAATATACAATTTTGTGTAGGTTGCGATGGCAGGATTCTGTTTCTTTGAACAATTGCTGTAGTCTGTTTTATTTCCATTCTTGGATATTTTCCTTTAAACTTGCAAACACAATGCTAACACTGCTATAATACAGTGCCTTCTTGAAAAGCTTCTATCCACCTGTTAGAAAATTAAACACTGTTAGGAAGTAGCTGATAAAGAATAAATCTCATTGCTGTCACTAGCTACAGATTCAGACAAGAAGTAGCATCTTTCTTCCATTACCAGTTGGTCTGTGAGTGCAAATACCAAAATCCATCCAATGAGTCCAAACATACAAAGCAGCCTGGTACGTGGATAGAAGCATTTTTCTGTACCTCCCCCATACTGAAGTTACATGCATGAAGAACTGGTGAAGCTGGGAAATCAAAGGAAGCTATGCCAAGATTCTGTATACCTTTAAAAACCCCCAATACGCCCTTCTCTTTTTCACCGCAAACATGATCTGTGAGGAATTGGGACACTGCTGTAACTGAGGCAGCCATTGCATAACCCATGCTCTGCTTCTGCAGCAGGTAAAAACCAGGACCGGTGGGGCTGAGGAAGGAGGTCACATGGCACATGGAAAGGCAGGGAAGGGCCAAGAGGGCACACAGGGAAGGGCAAAGAGGGCACACAGGGAAGTCCAGAAAAACCGATCGATCCAAGGTTTCTCAAACTGGAAATTCAAAGTTATTATTTAGATACTTTTACTCCCTATAGCTGTGGTTTCTTTTCCTACTTGGCTGGGGGGTCATAAACATCCTTAGCCTCTCAAGGATGTAAAAATTAATGTTCCTGAAGCACTCCAATGCTACAGAAGAAATAATTCTGTTTTCTGAGTGAGGGCTGAACTGTGTGTATGTAAAAGTAAGAAGCCCACATAATGAGAATTTTTTTCCCGAGTAGAAATCTTGGAAGTATTGAATGAGACAAAGACTGTAATTATCTTTATCACAGAAATTCAAACTGTCTTGGTATGCACAGGGTATCTAAACATTAGTCACAGATGCTGGCTCTTCCTTGCCCCGAGCATTTAATTTTGTGACTGTGTGCATGTTCTTTGAATTCAAGCTTTTGGCATGAATGTATTAATCATGTATTAGTGCTCACGCATGTCTGCACACACAACTCAAATATCTACCTTACATTTTAGTAAGAATATTTTTAGTATTCTCCACTACCGTGTATACATTAAAAACAACTAAAGTGGAATACAAATGTAAAAAAAAAAACAAAAACAAAAAAACAGCTTAAGCATTGAATATAGCACTTGAATTTAAAACCACATTGAAAAGTAACCATCTGTTAAAACTTTTTACTGCACTTAGATACATCAGATATTTCTTTGGTCCTATCAGGAAAAAATAGTGTCCACTGATGCAACATGCCAACAGCATGTTTTTGTTTTTCCTTTTAAGGCTGTAAAATCAGCATTTATTCTGAAGGTTGAGCATATGTCTCCTAAGGATATTAAATACTTGGAGAAAGCTTGAAATTTGAAGTACGTAATGTTATTTCTAACCTCAGTAAAATACATTATGTCCAATTTCAAGTTTTCTTCTGATGAGAAAAGCCATTGTCTGAGTAGAAAAATAAACCTATTGAATGCCTGGGGGTTTTTTAGTTTGTTTTATATAATACAAATGAAGATACAGGGAAAATAACAGGCTAATATCTTAATTAACAAAGAAACATTTACGCACATCTGCACAAAATACTCCCAAAAATCAAATAAAGACCTCCAGTTTTTTTTTTCTGTGGAGAAGTGTCATTAAGCACATTCCCAGCTGTTCAAAATTTCCTGTTGTACTGGACACTTTGTTTTTTAGAATGTTCGTATTTGCAGAAAAACTAAACCTGCATCCATTTGAATGTTTAAGTACTGACAATGGACTTGTAAATGCATCAAATCAATTTAATAATGTAAAATTCATTTGGGGAAACTGCAGTGAAACCAGTCAGATAAGACAGGTGTACAATGTATTCCTTCTATGCTCGTTTCTAGTTTACTTTATGAATCATGTAATGAATGTTTTCTACTGATTCATGACTAAGCTTCCAGGTTATTTTATATGAAACTGACACAATACACTTGATAAAAATGACTCCAAATTCAGACAGGACTTGAAATGAAACTTGCTTTGTCAATGTTCTTTGAATTCAAGCTGTTGGTCTGAGTGCATGAGCCTAGGTGCTCATGGGCATCAGCTCACACACTTCAAACCTTGGTCCCCAAGTTTTAGTGTTTGCTTTATTTTTCACTGGCACATATTTATTACAAATAACTAATATGAACCGATGAAATTAAAAAAGGAGTATATCAGTTAATTCTTAAAAACATTTTCTGGACTTCTCCAAAGGTAACATTCAATTTTCACTTGAGTACACTAGGATGAGACAAATGGGTGAGGAAAAAGAAAGATTTCTTATTTTATCTTTGACTTTCTCATTCTACATTCAGTCCTTTGCAGAGGAGAGTCTGCTTCCTTCATTTAAGAAGCCCTAATGAAACCAGAACCTTGTGTTTAAGTAATTTAATACTTCCATTTACTTATGATATAATATGGATCTTTCATACATATGCTTTTTGTGTGAATATTAACATTCACCACATCTGAATTTTCTGGAAATATGCAACAGAAATAAATTAAAATAGTTTCTTACTTTTGAGCTGAATGGGGATCCTCTGCCTTGAATATGTAAAATAAAGTGTTTTTGTGCAGTAAATGGAACACTCTAGACTCTGAGTTTTCACCTTTTACTTCACTGACTGTGAATCCAAGTAAAGGCTGGCTCTCTAATGCTGCCACATCCTATGTAACAAGGAGACAAGGAAAAAAATATAAAATTAGAGACATACTAAGGCATACTAAGGCATGCATTTAGACTTCATACATCATACCACTGCAACAGACAACACAACAAATTGTTATAAATACACACACAGAATGCTGCTTTTTTTTTTTATATTCTCCATGCATGAGTCAGGGGACAGGAAATAAAACCTCCCAGATTTCAACATCAATGATCCTCTTTTTATTTCCCTGATAGCTTCTACCTTGGCTTTCACTGCATGGTCTCATTATTCTGCCTGGCAAGGACTTCTTGTATCAACAGATCAGCCACAACCTGGCAGCAGACCAGAGGCCCACCAAGCCCAGTGCTCTCTCCAGCAAGCTCAGGAGTGAAGTGGGATGCTATTAACTGCACTGAGTATGCTAAAAGGAGGAGCTATGGAGGCAACCTGTGTTCTCAAGCACTGAAGTCAAGATCCAAATCTTTAAATGGCTAAACTTATCTCACTTTCTTTTGCTGGAAATTAACAGGATAGGCAAAACCAAGGTCGCTTAGTGTTCACAAACAGTCAACTAGAAAAGACCCTTCCTCATTTATCACAGGTTTTTTTTTTTTAATACTCTAGCCTTTTTATTAATTAATACAATACACAGCATTTTTGGAAAAGAAAAAAATAGTATTTTTATCCTGTGCAAACTCAAAAAGTAGGAATTTTGTAACTAGGCAAGGTCCTGCAATGCTTATGAACAGAGGAGAAAAAAAATAATAGCTAAACCACCCCAAATTTACATAAACACTGACACATCCGGTGAAGACTCTGGTAATTGCCTCTACAGCAAAACAAAAGTGCCCTGTGACAGCAGCATTTCTTGATATTGGAAAACAGTCATGTAAGGCTGAGCAATCTGTTTTACTGTCTCAGGTCTTCATACCACTAATAGGTCACTTTTCCATTGATCTTTCTATCACTTGGAACAAATATAAGTAGCTTAAGTGGCCAACGCAACACTGCACCTTCCCTTTAGACTCTCTATGTAATGTCTCCTGCAAAGGCTCACCAAGATGAAAACTAAATAGATATTCCTCAGTTTAAGAAAATAGGAAAGAGTTAATTTTGTGATTGTGAACTGCAAACTGAAGCTACTCTGTAAGGTTGGTATCTCAGAGGAAGTGAAGCAAAAGAAAGTTTAAGGTGACTGTCACAGACTTTGCTCTTTTTTTACCTCTGCCAAAGTTTCCTTTGCAAAGGCCAGTAGAGACACAATCCTCTAAGATTACTTTCTAATTGATGTAAAAGTAATTGTTTTCTACATAATTATTTAAGCTATTTTTAGAACTACTTGGGTTGGTTTTTGGGTTTTTTGGTTATTTTTGGGGGGTTTTTTGGTGTTTTTGTTTTTTTTTGGTTTTTTTGTTGTTTTTTTTGTTGTTGTTTTTGTGGGTTTTTTTTGTTTGGTTTTTTTTGGGTTTTGTTTGTTTATTTGGGTTTTTTTTGTTGTTGTTTTTTGTTTGGTTGGGGTTTTTTTGTTTTTTTGGTTTTTTTTCCTTTGTTTTTTGGTTTTTTTTTGGTTTTGTTTTTTTTTTGTATTGCCAATGCTATAGTGGAAATAACATCACAGGTTTTGGACATAAATCAGAAGTTCTAAAATAAAGATTGGCAGGAACAACCCAGGAAGAAATCTGAGCACAAATCAGGAAATAACTAGAGTGGGGGTGGCGTGGAATGAAGAAGGATAATTCTTTACATTGCCAGGATAGGTTGGGCCTCACATTTTGAAAGAAAGTGAGGGATAGCAATACCTTAAAATAGATGCTTTGGATATTTTGCTCTTGAAAGCTAGTAGTAAACGATAACAAACAATACAAAAACATGAAGCCTAAGATCAATATATCCATATATGTTACAAAACATTCTAAGATGCAATAAAACTACATCCTCAGCACATGTTGGGATATCACATATATACATATATGTTAGAGATTATTCCACCCTGCAATAGGACTACACATTCTAAATAAAAAAAATCAAATGCCATTACATAAGATGCATTTCTTTTCTATCAAGTAACTGCAGGCTTAAGAAAACAGTTTGAGGAGACGTAAAGAGATTTAGTTTACTCCTTTCGCAAGCATTCAAAATACCTTATGGAACTGCAGAACAAGACAGCTGAAGATGCTTTTATAATGTTCCTTTGCCACTACTACACTGTGATGCATGCAAACAGATCTCCCATGTATTCAACTGACTCAGAACATACCTACAACTGAGCAATGGTGTGCCATGCAGGGGTACTCAAAGCTAGATCTGGAATCAGAAACACCGTAGCTATATCAATGTGTTATGGTATCGAGCTTACTGGGCCTTTTCAAAATGCTGCATCACAATCAGACCAAATACTGTAAGGTGATCTAATTTTATTGCTTTTTTTTCTAGATCATAAGAATAAACAACTTTGTTACAAAGCCAGTATGATCACTGGATATTTAATTTCTAGTATGTGGTCTCTTACCTCACTAGCAGCATATGTGTATAGCACCTTATTTTTTATAACAAACCACAGGTGTTTCCATGGTTTCTTACTGCCCTTAGATCTGTGTAGATAGCCACTCATTGTAGAGTCTTCTGTATTTGCTGAAACCTGAAGAGGAAAAACAAAATGAATCAACAAACCCTAATAAGATTTCACAGTACAGCTTTTTTTTTCTTTTTTAACAGATTTCCAGAGCCCTGCCTGTCACAGACTGAAATTCTTACCCGATCTCAGGTTAACGTTGCTAACTAACTCAGGTGGGTGAAAGAAAAATTATTTTGCCAACTACCATCTATCTGGTCTGGAAGAGAGGTTTCCAGTAAATGAAGGTTGGAACTTAAGTTGGATACAACAGGACAAGAGAGATCTGAAACACTGAGGAAAACATACAGCTGGAGAACACACATTGCTATATAAGAAGAATTGTAGAATCACAGAGTGGTTTAGCTTGGAAGTGACCTTAAAGATCATCTCATTCCAACTCCCCTGTCATAGCTGGAGCCTAGATGGCTCAAAGCCCCATCTAGTCTGGTCTTGAACACTTCCATGGATGGGGAGTCCACAAACTCTTTGGGTAACCTGTTCCAGTTCCTCACCACCCTTATAGTAAAGAATTTCTTTCTGGTATCTAATCTAAACCTACCCTCCTTCAGCTTATGAAGGGCCCCCTTGTTCTATCATTATATGCCTTGTAAAAAGTCCCTCTCCAGCTTTCTTGTAGGCCCCTCTTCTGGTACTGGAAGGCTGCTCCAAAATCTCCCTGGAGCCTTCTCTTCTCCAAACTGAACAATCCCAAGTCTCTCAGCCTGTTCTATTAGGAGAGGTGCTCCAGCCCTTCCTCAACTTTATAGGCCTCCTCTGGGCTCATTCCAGCAGTTCCATGTCCTTATTATGTTGGGGACCCCAGAGTTGTACTGCAGGTGGGGTCTCACCAGAGCAGACTAGAGGGGCAGAATCCCCTCCCTCACCCTGCTGGCCATGCTGCTTTGGATCTTGCACGTGCAGCCCAGGATACAGTTGGGTTTTCTGGGCTGCAAGTGCACATTGTCCATTTATGTTGATCTTTTCATCTACAAACAGCCCCAACTCCTTCTCCCCAGGGCTAGCATCAATCCACTCAGCCTGTATTTGTGCTTGGGATTTCCCTGACAAACATGCAGGACCTCGTGCTTGGCCTTGTTGAATTTTGTGAGGTTCACATAGACCCATCTCTCATGCCTATCCAGGTCCCTCTGGATGGCATCCCTTCCCTTTGGTGTGTGCACTGTAACACACAGCTTGGTGTCACCAGCAAACCTGCTGAAAAATCACTTCCTCCCATTCCCAAGACCTACAGAAAGTAGGGTTTCACTCTACCTTTCCTAATCATAAACCAAGAGCTGAGTTGGTGTAGGAGTCTTGTCACTGACTATTGGTACAGTGATAAATAACAATTCAGGGAAACACAGGGAAGCAAGAAAGAAACTACAGTTTTAACTATAGCTCTGAATCAGTCTCACAGGTGTTTATGCAGTTTACACAGTGCTTCATAGTTCATGTCCCTGCCTCTTTAAAACTAAGGCCCAAACCTCAGAGACACATGTTGACTTTTGATTCTAGATAAGATGGTTAAAATAAGAATTTCTTTTCCTACTCTTAATATTGATGATATAATATCAATAAGGCCACCACTTCTGACCAATAAAACACTTACTTCTTTCAGGGCTGCAGGAATTTTTTTCTGCTTTCTTCCAGAGGGAATACTTTGTAATACTGTAGACAAGGCACTTGATGGAGATTTATGGTTGACTGGGGATCCACTCTTAGGAGTGCACTGGTTATCTAAAATGCACAGGATGAATATATTGATTTCAAGTTACAGACGACTAATCACAGGCAATTAATTCTTGGACTTTTCTGATTAAAAACAGATAGCATTTTTATTCAGATTACAGGGTTACAATAGTAACACCTAATCACAATAAATTCAGCACTGAATTAACTTTTCAGTATTATCATTAACATCATGAGTTAGAATTCCCCAAAGCACAATCATAATAAAAAACTCCAAGAAGTTTAAAACTAAACAAATTGGTCTTGATTGTTTTCAAAGTCTGTTTTCTGGGTGTTGAACTGCCTTTGCTCATAAAGAGGGTGAAAATTAAGTCTTAAAAATGGCAGCAAATTTTTACAGCTGTCCTCTATGTTGTCTGTACTTTATCTTTCAATTCTGTACATCTGTTAACTTCTCAGCCTTATTCAATAGGGATGCTCCTCTTCCAGCACACACACACTTCTGGATGTTCCCACCTCCCAGCATGTGCTGTCTTTCTCTACTGCCACAGACAGCTACTTCATCTCTTGGAAGACTTCTGCAACACTTCACCTCTTCAAAACCCCTTTTTCTAGCAACTACCACCACTTTTTTTGCAGCTGCACTTGGAACGAGTGGTTTAATAGAGCCTACTTCTGGAGTTGGCCCTGAACTCGGTGAGGCTCTGAAATAATGAGAAGAGCAGGAGAGCAATGTGATTGCCAGCTGTACTGCACCTGCTCCCCAGCCCTTTTCCCAGCTTCAGGCAGCTGCAATGCCGGCAGCACAGCAGCCTCTAGTGTCCAACTCAGACACCTGCAGGTGGTTCAGACAATGGCATTCCCATGACCGCGGGCTCCCAATGTCGTTTCCAGGGTTATCCATGCTGCTTTCCGCACCCCCGTGAGAAATGTCACCCCCAGTGTGCTGGGATCCATAGTTTTATCCTTTCACTGGGCACCACAGATTTCCTGATACCCTAGAGAGCTCGTGTCACACTGGAGCCTCTGCCGAGGGAAGGGCAGAAAGCTCTTTCAGTCTGTTTACAGCTCACTTCCGTACTTTATACTCAAGTATTTCGACTTAATTCACAGCAAGTCTTGTGAGATGGGACTGGATTCCCACCTCACTGGGAGGTGCTTCCATTTATTTTACACTTGTTTCTGCAGAATGGTATGAAGCTTCTTCAAAGAGATGTACTAGAGTTTTCTTGGGACACTGACCATGGACCTCCTCTCTAAGCAAATGTTATTACCATTAGGCTATCCAGCCATTGCTTTCCACTAGGCACCACATTCTCTGAAAGCATTTCAATGAAAACTGCTCTAGCTGTGGTGTTTTATGTTGAATTCCATATTGCCAGCATTCAGTAGGCAATGGTTAGGAGTTTGCTTTCAGAACTGAGGTACAGATATGCCAAATCCTTGAATTGCCTATGAGCTGAGGCTGGAGAGTGGCTTGAGGCCAGTTTACAGACCAGAAGAGACTCAGCTTCAGAAAGATTAAGGCCTATGTCTCTACAGAGCCCCAGAACTTCAGCCATCTCAGCAGCTTAGCTGGCAAAAATGAAGTTTACAGACATACAAGTTACAAAGTGTAGAAGTACACATGAACCTCCTGGGAGGTCAGGATAAACTGCAAGGACTCTAATGTATGCTTGTACCCTGTGATTAACGAAAAGCAATGTAACACCTGTTATCCCAAAAGGAAAGCAGCATAAGCTACATGTCATTACCATAAGATAAAGGCACACATGTTTCTGGAAGGAAAAGCCAATATATGGCAAATTCATTTCCTAGCTTGTCCAACAGAAGCTTGTTTGGGTTAGAATCTCAGGTGCCTATCGTTTTTCATGCACAAGCAGAATAAAGCACTTGAACCCTGCAGGAAAGACGAGGCACACACCATGTTATAAAGGCCGCAAAAGTAAGACAGACAGTTTGTGGAGGTTTTCTTTACCCTGCTTTTGTAGCTCCCTGAAGCAATGATCACATACTCTAGCTGGCTGGTTTTTCATATAGTCTAAGCCATGTTTGTTTGATGAACAAGCTTGACAGACAATCTGAAAACAGAAACAGGTAAAAGCATTACTGTACATGATTTGCACCTGTAAATCACCAAATACCCATTCACTTCAGCATTTTTAAGCCCATAAAAACCAGAAATAGGCACTATTTTACAGAGTAAGTGTTTTAAGATACTGGCTTTTTCCCATGTCTTTATGCTTGACATGCTGTCCTTTCCTCCTCTAAATGATAAAAATTTATATATTAAAAAAAAAGAAAAAAAATCAGTGAATTAGGAGTCAATAAACCAACATTAATCATCCATTAAAAACGTAACAAGCCTACTGTATTACTGAACCGTTTCAATCAAATTTTTTGAAATAGCTAAAAAAGCTATTGCTCTCTTGGTGGTTTCTTTACAACACAGATGTCTCAACTGCATTGCATTCTAATTTTGTATTCCCACTGGATTAAAACAAGAAAGATAAAGTTTATTAGATATAGTTTCATAAGTGTAAAACATAAAAGATGGTTGGTATTAACTTAAAATAAAAAATAATTATCTTATGAAAATTAGTGAGGAAGCTGCTTCTTCATTTCAACTAACATTCATGGGTATTATGTAATTGCAAAATAACCATAAATAGCACTACAGAATGCAAAATAACTAACATGTAGCATGTTAAAGGTTCAATACTGGTCTGTCATAACACCTGTCCAAAAAACCCAAACCCCAGCCCCCAAACCACCAACCCGAACATGCTGGTTCTAACCCACATAATTGTGACATAGTACAGCGTTGTTTAGAAGAGTAGTTGGGGTGATAAGGCTCCACCTGAATGTCACACAAGGAACCTGAATGAGTGACTGAAAAGGTAAATACAAAATCACCCAACCTTCCCGCATGCCCTGCAGTGGTGCCTTCTCCATGTCAGCGTGAATTCACTCGTACAGATCATGCACATCGTGGCTCTTGTGTCAGGGATCCAGATGGGAGCCTTTGACCCCAGAGGACTATCTTCTTCCTGTTTCTCTGGATCTGCCTGAGAGAACATAGGCACAATATCGTTACATTAGTAGGAGAAATAAGACTAATATTCACCAGTGATTACAGGATAATGCTAATAGTGTTGGAAAGCCTGCCCTGATAAATTGTCATGGTCTTAAATGTTATCTACTATTTCATCAGTGACCATTATAATGCAAGCCTGACAAAAGAGATGCATTTAATGACTGTCAAGCTTTACTGCCTACTTGGATCAATAGCTGCTTTATTTTGAAACCTTTTCATTTCATCTTTCCGTGCACAGGGCTACAGAGAGAACTGTGAAAGCTGATTTGGGTTTTTTTGAAGAAAGTAATTTTAAATGTATGAAGTAGGTAACACTATGAAATATTCTGTTCTGCCATCTGTTCAGTTATTTACCATCCTGCTTTATTATTCGTCATGGAGTACCTCTTGTTTCTCTAAGCACCTGTCAGGAAACTTTATATTCAAAAAGGGAACAAATCAACAATAATGGTAGGATATACCTCCTCAAGACTTTTGCTCGGATTAAATGTGATTCTCTTTTTTGTATATTCTTCAATCGACTTGGAGATAGCTTCTAACCACTCATCTCTTTCTGTAGCAGAACTGTTGGAGTAAAAAACCCAAAAAAGCAATTTATTATTATTAACATTCTAAAAAGCAAGTGTTGATTAGAATTCCACTAGCTTTATTGCACATTGGAGTAACTCTCTTGCAGTTTCAGTTTATAAAACATCCACAACTCCTACTGCAACTGGCATTATTTTTTAACATTGGGCATGGTGTTAGTTATTTATGTTGACTAATACTAAAAAAGATTTCTTTGTCTGTTGTTGTCATGTGGATTCCCTCCTTCCCTTTCCTCCTTCCAAAATCCCTGTGTTTCTTTCAAGGCTGGGCTTGTCTGTCATTTCTTCACCCTCCTCCCCAGACCCTTGAATAGCCTGAATAATACTTGTTTAAATGATGCTCCCAGAACAAAGGCATGGGCCTTCCATCTTGAAGGCAACATGAAATTTCAACATGCCTTTTTTCTCTCCAGTTCCTTCTGTCTGAGTGCAGTTTGTTACACCCAGCTCTGTGAAACTCCAAGCTTCTGTCAAATAAAAACACACCAACTCTTCTCCTGCCTTGTGCTCCTAACTATTTGCTCCTACCAGGTCATGCTACTTTCAAATAATATTTTTTTTTCCCAAAACGTTTCCACTGGATGAGCTTAACTCAAAGAGACAGACAGGTAAGTTTAGTCCATCTCTTTATCTCACAGCTGGTGGATCATTAATCAAGTGCAAGGAAAGCATTAGGCTGAAGTGGCACAGCACAAGGAGCACACAGAGCACCTGGTGCAGCAGGACCCTGCAGCTATACTGGATTATGTGCAGTGCCAAAGCACCTCCTCTGTCCATGGGCATAACACCATTTTCATAAATCTGAGCTGTTCCTGCTGCAAAGGGCAGCTGACTATCCTTTCTCTCAGTCACTAGATCTTATTTTCACTCTCGTGCCAGAACACACAGTTATGCAGTAGGCTGGATTGGGAAACAAATCCATATTAATGCAAGCCATCTACCTGCCCTTCTTCTGGATCAATTTACTGACTAGGTTCATCACACAGCTGAACAACTACTTGTGCCAGCAACACAGAGAAGGCTCTGAGAAAGGATGAAGCAGTTTTGCAGCAGAGGAACAGCTAGACTGTCTAAGATGCCATGTCAACTTAAAAAGGGCTTCTAAAATTTAAACAAGAAACCACTTCCAATATTTTTTTCTATTCCCCACTTTTTAGTTGGTATCAAATTAATTTATTTGTTTAAACCAAGGAATTGAACACAAATATATAGTTAAGAAAGTTAGTGAAGAGGTAAGCAATGACTTACACAAATGAGGTGTCTAACACCAATTATTACTTATTGGTTTTGTACGTAAATTAAGAAGCTTTTATCATCTTTGGACCTTTAAGGAAAATATTTTGAATGGGGGGGTTTGAATAGGATTGAAACTGAGTACTATACAGAATCAGAGAGAACAAATCTGCTAAAGTAAACACACAGGAAGCCTGTGAGGCACAAGCAAAAAAAAAAAAAATCTAGCACACACAGCAACAAAATCAGAACAAAAGGAGAGGAAATAAGATACATGCAAGGGCAAAGCAATGCATTAGTGTTTGTCCCAACATTTCACATTCTGAGTGGAACATTTTGTTCAGTCTATTTACCTTTGCTTCCTCATCTGGAATGAACAACTGGTCTGCATTAACTACGTCATATTCATAACTCTAATCAACTCCTTTGGCTTTTTCAAAATCTGGTTACATTTAATTAGATTCCTGTAACTGTATTAGTTAATTAAATTGAAAGTTGGCACAGGTTTTGGAGGTTACATACCACCACCACCCCTAGCATGTGGGGACTGCTCCGTATGCATTGGCTTACACAATGAGCTACAGGCTTACACCCTAGTATTTTACCAGGAGCCTTGTGCTTGGTAGGTTTGCTAGTGGTAGCTTTTAGGATTGTTTACAATCCTTCAGAACGTAAGAGCAAAGGTGGTGCCACTGGCAACAGAATTGATGTAATAGTTTGCTGCAGCAAAATCAGCAGTTTCTTCAGCTGTCACTCCAGCCCTCCCCCACAGCTGCCCAGCCCCACTGCTTTCCCTGCTGCAGGTCCACCATTTGTTGCATCCTTCCAAAAGTGATTTTGTTTACTAAAATTGCAGGAGTTTCTTGGGTTTTTAAACATTATTATTTTTATTTATTTGAGATTTAACATTACAGTAGAAAGCCTCAAATGGATTACAGAGAACCACAGCAATGGCTACTACTGGCAAATGCAGGTGCTGGGGGCACACATCCAGCTGCTCACTGGAGCTAAATAGCTCAGTGGCCCCAGGAGGGCACTGGGGAAGCGTGTCCCTCTTGCTTCCAGGATCAGAGCCTTAGGGCACATCTCCCAGCTGAGCCAGTCTTGCCTGACCATCCTCAGATAGAATAAGAAGAGACGCAGCTCTATCTGCCTGGGGTAGGTCTTCATCAGCCTTATTGAGGGGCCATGACTGTTGCTGCCAGGCTGCCATGACTCTTGCTGCCAGGACCAAAGCTTTACTTCTGTACAGTGCTGCATCATGCAGATGCACTAACTTGTTTTTCTGATGAAGAGATTTCTAGTACAATGCTGCATTGTACTATGAAAAACAATTCATGTTCCTACAGATATCCCAGGAAAACTGAAACCTCAACCCAGGCTGGAAAAAGCAGAATACTAATACAGTCAGTAAAATTAAACCTGAAGTGACAAAGACTCTTGTCTAAGCATTAATCTGTATTTCTGTCATTAACTGGCCTGCTTTTTATTACTAGCAAATTTTCACCAGCTTAGTTTTTCACTTCCCTGTCCCTGCTCAGGATCATTTCAGAATCTCTTCTTTGGTGTACACTCCACATAATGCTTATTATTTGAGAAAAGACCATGGAAGTGAAATTTGTCTCCAGTGTCTTTAAGACTAATTTTAACAGTTTTGAAATTAAGGTTTTGGGTTTTTTTTACCATATAGGACCTGATAAGTTGTTAGAATGAAGGATCATTCAAAGGAAGATGTAACCTGGGTTGACAAGATACAAATTCTTTTCCCATTTAGAATATTTATCAGTAGGAACAACATAGTTGATTGGGAAAAATATATGCATGCATCTGTTGCTGGTAGTGTTTTTCAATTGCTTCCTTCCTACACCACAACAGGCCCAGTTCTGGCGACAGACAGAAAACAATCTGAAAACCGTCATTTACATCTGGAGCCTCCAGCACCTCCTTCACACCATGCAAATGCAACCTCTCTCTGTCCCTGCTGTGTAACTTAAGGCTCCTGCAGGCGCATGGCTCCCAGCAAGTATAAAAATAACAGAGCTGGATGCTCCCCAAAGATGCAACATCAACAATGCTAATACAAAAAAAGCAAATTGTAGCAGCCTCAGTGGGTAATATGAGGTTAATTCCAGCAATTTCAAGGTTAAGACAAAAGTATGTTACTAACTATGCCAAATTTGATGAGCATATTATATATAGGGGCTTCCCCCTATGGACCAGCACATCTCTCCCAGGAATTGCTTTTAATCTATCACTTAATCTGTTCATCAAAAAGACTAGTCTATCCTGTTTTGTAGAAAATAGGTAGCTTGTATGTTAAGATGATAACATTTTCAGAAGTTACAATTATTCTTTTCCAACTTTTTAAAACAGCTGAAATAAAAGTGAAACACTGTTTCAAATCAAGCAGAGATAAATCCTCATCGCGTGCTGCCATCCCCTGAATGCCTTCATGTGTCTGTGTGACATCCAGTCACCAAGGCACCTAAGCAGCACAAAGTTGTTCATATTACACTGGAGCAGAACCATACCCTAAACTGTGAAATACATTTTCCCCCAGTGTGCAGAAGACCTATAAGAAACATTTAAATCTGTTGAAGAAATACAGAATTACCCATTTCAAATGTGTTGTTATAAATAACTACTACTCTGACAATTGAGCTACTTCCTTTGGCTTCTTTGACAATGTTAACCTTTGTCTACCCCTCAGCTACAGATACTGCTATCTGTGCATTCTCACGTCAGTATTTACAAGGTCACACAAAAAGCAGCAGGCTCAGCTTTGCTAAACGAAAGAGAAAACATGTCTTTCTTCATTGGTATCAGCACTGTCACAAATGTCAGAACACATAAAACTTCAACTCAAGCATCGTAAAAACAACAATCCCCAAAAACAGGCCTTTCCTAAAGCCATCTCAGTGAAGGTGACCAGAGCTGCCTGGACTTAGTGACCATATATCCTTTTGCTGTTACTAAGAGAATTTGGTAACATAGAGCATATCAGTAATTTTAGAAGAACAAAAAAATACTGAAAAGCAAAGCCTAAAATGAAGAAAATTGACACTCTCTCAGGGAAAGGCAATGCAAGGGTAGTATTTCAATTTGCTTGAAGTTTCTGAAGATGTAGCTACGGTGAAAAAGAGGAACCAAACAATGGTTTTATTCACTCTGATTTACTGATTCCCTCTGTTCTGTAATCACTCTAGCTAAGAGTAACTTTTCATTTCATTAAGCACAAAACAAGCTCTAAAAAGGTTGTGTGGCCTGCTTGAAAACTCCTAGTTTTAAAATCACAGTTTATTTGAAAGACTTACCTCGCTGAAAGAATGAAGGATCTCTCTACACTTTCAATGTTCAGTTCATTCTGATACGCTTCCTGGGTTGGCTTCTTAACCTTTAGCCAAGAGAGAAAACTTCACATTCAAACTGAAATGCTACTTTTGCCATTACTTTAGTTTTAATTCCTGTAAAATCTCTTACATTTTTATTGCAGAAGGGGAACACTGGAGAGAAAATACTCAGAAGCAGGAAATCATATACTAGTCCAGAGGGCCCAGCTACACTACAATTACATGCAGCCCATCCTTTTATTTCACTGGCCCTTGTACGAACACTGGAGATGTACAGCAGGATGAAACTCAAGAGTTGTCAGACACCTTCCACACAGGCCCAGTCATGTTGCTCCCTGAGCACCTCCTGCAACTGGACAAAAAAAGGCACTGGTGCTGCTGCAGGACAAGATGTAGCCCACTGGTGTACCCCAGAGTGGGCAAGGGCTGGACTACCCTATTGATCCTTCTGAGCTACCAAATTTCAAACATAAGGGGGCTTACAAGTCAAGAGTGGGTCTGAGCTGCTGCAAGACATCTGCTGGCAAAGCAGATTTTGTAGCTCTGCTTGCAAAACTTTGGACCTGAGTGCCAGATCTGCACTGCAACTGGACTTGGTGATTTTTTTCTGACAGGATTGGAGACAATGACTCCCAAAGCAATGATGTGATGTTCCCATTAACTGTCATGTTAGTGACTGAGTCATTGTATGGCATGTATGTCCCTTATCATTACCCAGCTGGGCTTAAGGCTTAACTTCGATGCTTTTCACAAGGGCTCAGGAAGAAAAGTTGTATCTTCCCTCACAGTTAGCAAATCTCTATAAACCACAGAGAACTGATCCACCAGGATCTTATCAGGCAAAGATAAATAAAAATAAAAAGCAATAAAAAGCAGTTAAAAGGCAAAAGTGAGGCAGTCTGAACAAAATCAAATACAAAAAATAAGAAGCCAGACTACTCCAGAGTAGGAAAACACTGGGTGAAATGAAGCCAAGATGATCTTGTAACAGAATATTTAGGAAAACCTAGATAGTAATCACACAGGCCACATTATGCAAAAAACATTAAGCCTGTAGGATTGCTCTGGAACATAAGTATATTTAATACCTCTTGCCAACACTAAACACAGTTGCCTTTTCAAAATTTGAAGGCTTGAGTTTACGTAGATTTGGAGAAAGGCTCACTTTAACAAGAGACTCACCTTCATTCCAGCCAATGACAGCATATTGTTGAGTTTATACATTCCTGACTGAACTGGAGTAGTATACAACAGGGCATCATTGAACTGTAATACAGAATGCTTTTTAATGACTTAAGTTTGTTAAACAACAGATAATTTCAGATGTATTTCACTGGAAGTACAGAACTCCTACAGCACTGAGATAATTGTCCAGAAGGGTATCCTCTACTTCCACTTATTCCACTTAGAATCCAAGAAACATTTCCACGCATGAATTTAGATAACAATAGGTATCTATTTATATCCTCCTTGTGTAAATATATATTTGGCACATGAGTAAACAGTGCACGGATGTCAAAGAACAGGCCGTCAAAAGGGACACAAATGCTCCTCATGTACACAGGTATATAATATAGCAAACTACTTTAAAAGGATATTAGAATTAACCATTCAAACAAATCAAAGCAATCCAGAAGCTAGAAGATAGCAGAATGGATTAGCAATTTATAAGGAAAAACTTAACCACATATTGTGAATTTTACCAGTCTAAAGTGAATCTATTGTTTATTTCCTGTTCTACCAGACTTGGATTCATTCAGTGCACTTACTAAACAGTAACTAAGATTTTCTTATTTTCTGTGGCGTTCAACACATGGATCCAAACTTCATTTACTACACATAAACAAATACCAAAACCTGAAGCATCTAATAAGTTTTTGCTATGTGATTCTTTGCAAAATAACCAAATGTTTAAAATGATTACTTAATATTTTCAACATGGTAAATGGAAAAATTACTGTGTCTAATGGTACGAATGCTAGCCTGTACCATTTATATCTAAGAAAAACCCCAAACCAAAAAAAAACCCTTGCCCAAAAAACAAAACAGAAAATCCAAGATAGAGACACTGAAATTAGCAATATCTGGTTTGTGAAGCTTGAGATAGCACCACATTTCTGAGAGTATTTCCATAACTGGTATAATACATATTCCAGGACTTCCTAGGGAATTATTTCTTCATATTAGGGTAAGTACAAGCTAGAATTCAGCCAGGACTGTGGACCATCAATGCCATAAATTACAGGACAACAGCTGCTTTACTGTCTAAATAGAAGAGATAAACAAAAGGTTCAAGTGGAAACAGAAACTTCAGAGATGCATAGAAGTTTCAAAACAAAGCAGTAGCAGAGACAGGAAGAGAACCCAGTACTTAACTTCCACCCAGTGCTCTGCTCAGGATGCACGTGGGCTCCTGCAAGGGGAAGGAGAGAGGAGGGCAAGCGGCAGGAAGGAGAGAGGAGGAGGGAGATGGGAGGAAGGAAAGGAGGGAGGGAAGAGTGCAGTAGCAGCAACAAGAGTTCTAGGTTTTAAGATCTGGTACAGCTAAGAGGGATGGAGTAACTGTGCTACCTTCCACAGTACCACAGATAATGTCTTCTCATGAAAGCTCTCAGATTTTAAATGAGCATTGTTCAAAATAGTACACTTCAGTGAGAAATGGTTTTCCATTAAAATTAGTGCATGTGCCACAGATAATATCTGTACATTAGAACTGGCTGAACAGAACATCAACAATTAGCAATTTTTCTACTACCTGCAGTTGTTAGTTATGTTTGCAGTGTGATGTTTTAACCACCAAAAATTACACTAGGATAAGGCACATAGCAACATATATAGCATCTTACCAGAAAAAACATTCTTGGCTGCATGACCTTCCGTGATAGCTTCATCAATGTTCCCTCTTTCAAAAAGACCTAGTAAATTAAAACAAGAAATGCAAAACTTAGCTTTTTAGGGTACAAGCCATGCAAATGAGCTGACATTTTTATAACTATTATCATGATTATTATTAGTAGTATTACTACACTAGAAGTGCTGCACAAGTTTTGGGCTTCGGGGTTCCCTTTCTGAGAAAAGCTGTTTATCCTTAGGTTTCTCTAAAAGTGAGTGTGGATGACTGCATTAGTTTTCCATGCTGCATGTGAAGCCATGAGAAACACAGGGTTAAGCTTGAGGACAAAAACCTGCCTGCAAGATCTGGCAAGGAATCATATTCTAAAAATTCTAAGTTTCTGTAGATAAATGTCTAAAAAAAACACCCACACATATGGAGCAGAAGTATTCATTCGAGTGTTAGAACCTAATAATGAAGCAATGTACCAATTTTCTTCTTGGTATATTCCAGCATCAGTCTTTGCTTGCATATCATCTTCACTTTCACTGCACTTTCACTGCAATCTGCTGAATGCCATGTAGGGCACTTACCCTTCCTGGCTGTACGATCTCATGGTGTCCATTTAAACTGTACTGGATCTGCATGAGTTTCTGAAAGTTATCCTATGAGGGAAAAAAAAGCAGAAGGTAAGTACTTGCCCTTGCATTCATGATTTCTTTTAAGGAACAAAAGCAAGAGAGAAAGAGAGAGAGAAAGAGAAAGTTTTAATCAACCAGCTTCATAAGGCAAAATACTTACTCCCTGCTTCATGATGTCATTGGCATGGTTTGCAACTTCTATGACAACAGCTAATGCATCTGAAAGATGAAGGAATAATGTTTTGGTTATACAGACAAGTTAGCATTAGTATAATGTAAAGCACAGATACCATACTGCATTTCCACATCATTCTAAGATAAAAGGATCTTATTGTACAGTCACTGCATTCAGAAGCACTTCCCAAAAATCCCAGAGTCTTTAGATCATGGTTTAATAAGTATGCTCTAGCAAGTCATTGCTTCAACCAACAGTGCCAATTATTTCTTACAGATGCTCAAAACAGTCCACAGGCAAAGTTAAATTTCAGTTTCTCACACAACAAATTACTTAGTATACTTAGAGTAGAAAAGTTAACAACATTTTAACAGAGACTCTGTAGGGATGAGTCTCTTTGCCATTTTGCCCAAATGTCATCACTGCCATTCATGGAAAACTACCTACAAAAACTATATAAATCTCTGCCATTCCTGTAATACCAAAAGAAAAATAAATCTCTGAAAAAAAAGTTACCAAATATGAGCAATTTTATTAAGTACTGATATTTAATAACCAGCAACTCAACTGTAAAATATCCTAAGGTGTAAGTGCAAAAAGCAGTTACATAAAATGATTATGTGAATACAGTGAGTGTTCAGTTCAAGGGTCCACCTCATACAAAGATGTTATCCAAAAACCTGCAATTTACTTAAGTAGAGAAAGACACTGAACAGAAAGCTAGAACAACTATTCTGATGAAATGTAGTCTCTAAAGCATTTAGCACCTTCTGAGTAACTGAATTACAATCAAGCACTGAAAAGAAAGGAATAAATTTGGTTAGAAGTCCACAGAGAAGCCTATCAAACCAGGCAAAACCAAAGCCTTGGGGTTTTCTCCTAGATAATCGTTAGAGTATTAGTACTTAGAATGCACATACTTCCTTTATTGTTGACTTATATTCAGAAAGGAAGTATGTTAAAAGACAGAGCTTTCTGAACTGAAAGGTTCAGAAAGTCATGAAGCCATGTAAGAAACTAAACAGACATGAACAAAAAGCTCCTTCTAAGCTAATCAAAGGAGAATTTTGTAAAAGATTGTCACGAACCAAGGCAATGCAAGCACAGAGTCAAACAGCTAAAATACACAGCACATATCAAGCATTTGATCAAAATTTAAGTTTTGATATAGATGTCATGGTATCAAGCAAGCTGGCTGAAATGTAGCTGGTGATTTCTTTCTAGGAAACATCAGAGCTGCTTCATGCAAACCCTCCCCTGCTCCCACCCACATGAAAGAAGATGAAGGAAAATGTAGCTAAATTCACAAAGACAGGAATGAGTATCTGATTCCCTCTGCTATACTTTCCTTCATCTCTCAGTTACTAAATATATATATTAAAACCTTAAAATTTTATTCACTGACTTCAAGAAAGATTGAAGAATTTTAGAGAAAATTATAAAATTTGCTGGCTATTGAAGGGAAAGTTCCAGGATCTCAGGACTATTTATACAGCCAACAACAAATGAATCTAAACAACAACATAAAATAATCTATAGGTCAAAGTCCATAAATAAAGTGCTTTTTGGCAGGGAAGAGCATTCCACTTATACCACTTAGCTGAAGTAATGTATTCAAATGAAGGTCAGCAAGAAGAATTGTGCTATTTGGGTTTTTTTTCCAAAAGTACTAATCACAACCAAACCTAGTCTCCGTCTCCACTCCTCCCCTTCACTCCCAGGCCCTGCAGTGGAATTAAACAACTAAGCAAAGTTAGAAGTAAGTTAAGCTTAATTATTACAATAAAGATCTTGGTGGCTAAAGACTGGATTCTCTTTTCTTACTCAAATTCTAAAGTGGACTACCAAATATGTCAAATGTCAAATTAACACTTAGTTGTTGTTATAACTTAGTTTCAGCTTCTATCTTTGATATAAGAAGGGAGAGAAAAACACTGTGGAAGATACAACTACAAAAAACAGAGAAGCTGGAGAAACCACAAAAAAAGTGAAGTATATATTTAGGTTGCTCTCTTTTCAAGTGGACAACTATTTAATATGCAATGCAAGTATTATTTTGTTCACAGCCATAAGAAGTACAAGATGAACTTTCTTCTCTCTTGACGAGCCATCAGTTAAAATATTTCTGGCTTGTATCTTCAACATACTAAAATATGTCTAAATGTCCTAAGAAATATATTTACTCATGTATTTAATGGTCTTGTACCAGCAAACAAAGCAAACTTGGCTCAGTACATTGAAAGTATTTATTTACTGAAGTTCAATCAACTACATCTGAACAACCCTTCTAAAGGTAATGGACTTGTACAAATGTGACAGAATCTCATGCAAATTAAATGGAAACATCAACCGGGAGCATTTTTGTACTGCTGAGGCACACTCTGAAGAAGGTAACAGCCTGAATGTGCATTGCATTAACATGCTTGAGTTAAACCATCTTAATCCTGCACTACTACGAAATGCATGGTCCTGTCTCCTCTTCATCACCAACTACTTCTCATTTCCTCTGATCTCCTTTCTCCCCACATGCAGGTAAACTTATGTGAGTAACATGTTTTTGTGCAACTTCTGACAAGTCAAACTGGAGAACTCCTCAGTTTAAATATTACCCATGGCAGCTCCTTGATACTGCTCACTTCTGCCAGCCACATGGATGCTTTTCCTGGCATACAGAGAGGAAGAGACCAGAAAGGCTCATAGCTGGAGAGAGCAGGCTGCCTATTAAAGGTCTACAGATGCAAGGGACTGTCTCTTTCAATGGCAGTGCCTGAAATATCTGTTTAAACTGCCTATGGAACTTTGCTCTTAGCTCTTCGTTTCAACTCAAGCGTGAGCTGATATGACTGCCAGCTCCAAACTTTGCTGAAACACAAGCTTGCAATCTTTTAGCATTTCTGCTGAGAAACTTAGAACTAAATAGAAAACATTTATATTACTGACTTAGCATTTTGCATTTTAAATCTGGAAACATTGGTACATTAGCAGTTATTTCTTTAAAGAGACATTTACCTTGAGTATCCCTATAGTCTGCAGATTCTTCTAAAAGATTCTTTAAATAATCTGTATAAAGAAAAAAATAATATAAAGATAGTTTTGTTAAATAAACAACACCAGAAAGAAATAAACCCCATCTTTTTCCTGGAAATCTGTTGTTCAGATCTACTACTTAATTGACAAAGATCTACTACTTCATCTTTGTTATAACCTTAACAGATTTAGAAGTGAAAACTAGCATTTCCATAATTAAAGTATATCAGCAAAGAGATAGGTTGATGAAACAGTGGTGTTCTCCAGTGAAAAGTGATATATTGTATACACTATTCCAGAAAAAACAAGCAAATGAAAAATTAGTACATATTTGCAATCATTTACCTTTAAGCTGATGCAAAAATTTTAGAAGATTTTAGATATCTGTCTGAACACCTAACCTAGTCTATAGGAGCTAATTTAAAAAGTAGTCCATTACAGAAGATCTGATTATGATTAATACTTTTCGGTAATAAAACCAATATACTTCCCTCAATGTTCAAATAGGCATTTTCTGTTTTCAATGACGTATGTAGTTCAACCACGAGATGGCACCCTCGATCCATTAAAGTCTTGGTAGTTTTAAGACCTATTTTACTTTGCTAAAATTAACTCCAAATGTATGACTATACAAGAAAATATTCCCCTCGAGTTTCCAATCCCTGGTTGAGTGTCTAGTTCATCAAAAAGTGCAATAGCCCAAAGATTTATATATATCCTCAGTAAAATGTCAAACATGTACTCTCTATAAGCTTTGAACTCCTCAAAATGAAAAGAAACCAAAACAAACATTCCAAGAGATATACATTAGATTGATAAAAGCAAGAAATACTGATTTATAATTACCTTTTGAATGAAGTATTAATATTCTGGCAGATCTAACAAAAACTAATTACATGTAATGTAGCAAGCATTCAATTTTAGCTTCTCAGTTGTACAACCTTCATGTAGGAGTGAAATAATTCAACTCCCATATGCTTGCCCTACCCAAATTCATTCTTTCATTCAAAAAGGATCAGGAGCCAATTGTTCCTGCCTTCATAAGATGTCTTGCTTCATGCGTGCCCCTCAGAGACCATTCAGTGTATTGTAATCTTTTCCTTATGCACAAAATTAAAAGGGACTTATGAAACATGTTTCTGCAGTACAATAGCTACGAAAAGTGAGAGAACTTGTCACAGTTAATGAAAGCTTTGAGCAAAACAGAAGTACAGGAAGAGAAACATTTGGCACTGACATTTTATTGTTTGGCAGAAACCTAGGGGAGGATCCAAGAGAGAAGCATGAAGAGCAGGTTGGGGTGCAGGAAGAGGAACCAGCTGGGAGGCAGGGAGGGATCTCTGGGAAGCAGGATTGGCTGGGCCATGGGAACATTCTCAGCTTTCTGCTCTCCTCAGAGTTCTGCCTGATCTTTAGCAGGCTTCGGTTAACATGTGATTTTTTAAGACAAGTCTGACCTGACACCAAAACTTCTCCTGCTATACTCCATCAATATTGCATCCTTCATGTCCCTCAAAATCTTGTGCTGTAGTAGCTACCAGCCATTCCAATGCAATATTTAGGTGGCCATTTATTCAATTAAAAAAAAAAGTTAATCTTGCTTCACCTTGGGTTATTCTGGTAAGAGGCTTATATGAGGGGAAAAAAAACTTAACAGGAGGTATTTTGAAAGGAACCGAGAAGCATTCATACCCGGTTTAATTTGGTTTAACCTGGAGGAACCTGGCACAGATACAACACCAGTTGCCCTCTCTCCTGCCCTGTCTGTGGATGGGTGGTGTCTCAAGTTAGAGCTGTACCATGTTGCTGAAGCATAGCATTCTTTGGACTCCACTATTAAGCTAACAAAGTAAAGCCTTACAATTGCAACTTGATCTTCATTGGGGTCAGCACAAAAGACTCCAATGGGAATCTCCCAGTATAAAAAATGAGTCCCTACAGGTCATATAGAAATAAGGCTCCCAAACCACACACTCACCTCTACAGGCTGGGAACAAGAGGTAAGGTGAGTATAAGTTCCTCATCTGCAAATGTACAGCTGGCACTCTAAGACACTGTCCCTGGTACATGAAGACATCCAATTTAACATCCAAAGTAATTGCAGTGGAAATATAAAACCAGAGACCCAAGATGGGAACTAATTATTTCTTGGCATATTCATGCTTTATAACATGTTTCCCAAAACACCACCACTCAAACCCATTTTTGTACAGGTCTTTTCTAGCATTTTAAATTATATAATCAGTAAATAGAAGAGGGAAAAAAATCAAGATTTTAACCTAACTGCATTCATTTAAAATTATGTATTTAAAACAGAGGGCAGCCTTTGTCTTATAAAACTGCAGCAGCCAATAAAACAACTGTAAAATCCTGAAAATGATAAATAGGTAATTTTCATCTTAGTACTCTCTTTATCTGGTAAGTGGACCTCAGTTCATAGCTAAAACTCAGCTTCGGAGAAGCATCAGAACAGATATTTTTAGCCTCTTCTGTGAATACACACTGGAAATTCTTTGCTTACAACAGCTTTCTGGAGGTACTGGCATAAACTATACAGACAAGCTGATTTCAAGACATGAAAAATGGTGCAGTAAAATTTTTGCAAAAGTATTCCTAGATGAAATAAATGCTGTAGTCATATATTAAGGTGAAATGGCATCTAATGTCTTTTCAGAAAAAACATTCCCCTCTGAAATGAGCTTTCATTGTTCAGACTAGAAAGACCTTAATCATACCTTCAAAAAGTCTTAATTCTGCTGGATACCCCAAAGCACAGCAAAAATAAACATAAAAGCACATTAGTACTGTTCCTGTGATGAAAATTTCTGTATGCCTATTTCTACTTGACAGCAGCCCCCAGTTCTCTCTTCCTACTTGCTGGGGGCAGTGGCTATCACTTCTGCTTAAAATTATCTCCTGCGTCATTAACTACCTTTTGTCTTGGGTTGTCTAATATAATTAATTTAAACTCAAAGCAATTGTTCTACAACATGTAATTGGCCTTCAGTCTGACAACTCTATTTCCAACCTGCAAAGCTGCAGAGTGCAAAAAGGCTAATTTTTCATCCCACTCAGCCTCCTCTCACTATAACCCAGCTAAGGATAATAAAAGACTCTCTTTGCCAACCTTATGCTGTGAAAAAGAGGAGAGAGGCTTATCCTATGACAATCAAGAGCCTGTTCATATTGCACAGTCTCAAGTCATCTACTCAAATTAGAGGTTTTTGGGAGAAGAGAATCACCTCTCCTTCATTTCTCAGAAGAGACCTCTGATTAACCTCCCCCATAAGCTATCTAATATTTACTGTACAGTGCTCAGGGCCAGTATATGAAGAAGTGGAAATCCACTTACTGGACTGGAGAAGATGTATAATTAAACAGAAACAGTGCTGAGCTGTGCATCTCCCTGGCTGATTTATGAGTCCACCTGCTCCTGCTTTTGTTAGTACAAAAGTAACTCTACTTCAAAGCACTGCAACAATCTTGTGATGTGACCGAGTAGCAGCAGGTTACCAGTACAAAGCTGTCCCACTGACACAGAACATCTAAATAGGAAGAAATCCCTGCTGACTCAGGCCTGACAGCTTCGTTTCCTGGATTATTTTCATTCTGCTGCTCTCGCCCTCCTCCCCACAGATCCCCCCCATCTCCAGCCTAGGCAGCTGCTCCGGTTACATCTCACCCACTGCAAAAAAAGATACAAATGCTTTGCATATCCTCCAGATGTTCATATAGCACAAGTTTATAGAGGCATTGCTCAATATTACACTGAGCTGTTGGAAGGTAACTAAGCAGATAGGTCATCCCCAGAGACATGGAAGAGTAAGAACTCAAGGGCAACATGCATACATGAAAGACTGGACAGACTGAAAATGAAACAGATCCAAAACATCACTCTCCAGCTCCAGCATAATTAAATTCTTGGCCTGATCTCTTTTATTGTTCACACAGAACAAGAGAAAATTACGTTTCTAAATTTGTCACCAGCATGGCAATCCCATTCCTTTCAGCAGCATTTGCAGGTGTATTTAAAGCCAGGCAGCCACAGTAAGGTCTGCAGACTGGGGACACCCACAATAACCTCTATCAGCACAGAATGAGACTTCTCCAGGTCTAAAACAGTCTGTCCCAGCCACAGTGACAGGTAATCATCACAAGGAATTCCCCTTCAACATCTGAGTTTTGTTTCAGTGCCATCCATCCCTGACATCTCTCGCTCTGCTGGGTATATCGACAGGGGCATTTGCTCCGTCCTGATACCCTATTCAACTAAACTCTGTTTCAATTAAAACCTTTCACCTTACCCAAGGCTCCACAGATTTTGAAGTGTATAACAAATGATACCATGTCCTAAGTGAATATCCTTTTAAAATAAAGCAAGTCCCCAAATGCCATTTTATGGGTTGATTTCATGAATTAAGTATAATTAAGATTTTCCACTATAGAGTATTCCATTTAATAAGAGTTCTCCCCTTTTTTCAACACCTTGAGTTTAATGAGATGATTGAAACGAAAAAGTCAATGTTAATAACTTGGTAACTGCTCTATAACACTTAAGTCTGAACCTGCCACAGCATCACTAGTCTAAGCACATGCTGGGGAAATGCCAATGAGCTGCTAAAGAGCCAAAAAAAAAGGTCAAGGAGCATTTTATTTTGCAGTTACTACATAAACAGAGGTTATTTTTAAATTGCTCATCAAGAAGCAATGGCTCTCAAAAACAATGCCTTAAGTATTTCCAAATCCTTACAGGAGCCATCCCCCTCTTACAACAAACACACCTCAAAATACTTCACAAACGAGGCCTCTGTCACTGCCCTCCCTTTGCAGACAAAAACCCCCACTGCATCATGGAGATGACTTGCTCAAGGAGCACCCAAACATGCAGTGCCAGAGCAGGGTAGAGCGCCTATATCTCCTAGCTCCAAATCAGCTCCTCAGCTGGCTCTGGAAGCAAGTCTTAAGCACTTACTGGCATGCACTAAAAACATGTGTTCTGCCTTTAAAAGAGAATGGATTTTATAGACAAAACACCTGGGTGGGGGAGAAATGGAGAAACCACTTACAGAAGTTCACAGTTGCATAGATATCTTTCTTCTCCTTGCTCCAATTTTCCATACTGTCTTTTTCATTTGTTAAACCCCCATTCCCTCAAAAAAAAAACCAAAAAAGCAAAATCCAAAGCAGAACAGGAGCATTCCAACCCTTTAGGAAGAGAAATTACAGGGTTCTATTACCACAGATTCAAGCAAAAACCATCACACATTTCATGTTTTCTATGTACTGTTGAATCTACCATCAGAACACACTACAGTGCTGGAAACATTAGAACCTTGCTTGTGTACCTTACCACAATCAACATTAGCAAGAAAAGCCTCTAAGCCCATGCTATGTTTTAAAAAGAGCTTCACATATTGTGACATGTTTTAAAAAAGCCTCACATATCTGAAGTCAGATAAACACACTTTACGGATGGATACAATTGTCTGAGAACAGGTGTCCTGGGACACGTGAAGACTGCCTTCTTAAGTCTGCAAAAAGCTTGACTGTACCTGTCAACAGGAGCCTGTATTGGGGAATCCTCTGAACTGGCTTGAGCAGATAGTGCTTGAGGGCCAGACTAGCACAGCGGGGGCTCATCTGAAAGAAACACCCAAAATAAATAACAATTCCACACAGTCAAAAGCTCCAGCAAAAGAAAACATGCCTAAAAACAACTACTGATTATACTGGATAAGCTTTTTATCTTTGAAAAGTGCGACTGCCACAGTGTTAAGTACCACACTACAGAGCAAGCGAAGACTGCATGCAAAGTTACCCATGCCTGAAAGACACAAGTAAGCACTCATATTCTGTAGATTCGAAACAGGTGCTTTGGCTTAGGAGGAAGAGAGGTGAAGTTTCTCAGAAATAAAGGAAACAGGATAGTGAGGGCAACATGCTCCTTTGTGATCACTGTCAATGTCCATTAGGCAAAAAGGAAGAAAAGACAGGAGTGCTCACTGCAGAAGTTTTAATTAATCCACACCTCTAAAGAATTAAAAGATCCATGCTTCAAAAATGCTAATTATCTTGAGTTTGCATTCAAAATAATCTGAATCTGAAACATTGAGTCTTTGCAAAAGGCCTTGTCTTCTTCCTGTGTTAAGCCAAGACTGCAGAAAAAAACCCCGTCACCAAAACACAAACAAAATAGGGACAGTTTCTAAAGCCCAGTGGAGGATCACAACTGCTAAAAAGTCACAAAACAGTGATTTAAGATGTAAGGATATATCTCAAAAAAGCACAATACCTCGAAGTCTTTGACTACTGATGCAAATCCTGCATTCTTCTTACACTGTTCATCTAATAATGCAACATTTTTATCAAATTCTTTGATGTAAGTTGAATACATCTTTAGGTAGGGACCCTTTTTAACAAATATATCAGCAATTCTTTGATGCTCAAGCCTAGAAACAACAAAAAAGATGCAATTAGAGCTAAAAATAGCATACATCTTAACCCTGCAGCAAAACATCTCTCTTTTTCAGAGTAAGATATGTTAGTTTATGTTCTGAACAAAAAGCTTACAGCAGATAGGCACCCATCTCAGTCACTATTCTGAAAAACCTTATTAGGCACATGTCAACACACTAGTGTTAGATGACAACCACTTAATATACAGTCTTTTAAAGATGGTTTTGAACTGTTTGAACACTTTAGTTCAAGGTGAGGAAAGTCTCTAGCCATTGCAGTGACTTTGTCAGTAGGTTTGGTATAGCTCCACCCACCAGTGGTAACTGAGAATGGTCTTCAAGGGGATTGTAGCTGTCAATCAGTGCTGTGTCTGATCAGTAGATCTAAACTACCTCTAAAATGCAAACCAGTCTTCAAAACAGCCTCCTTTTTCCCTAATGAAATCAGTGCACTTATCATGCTCATACGGAGACCAGAACTTTCAATTAAAAACAAAATTTAAAATAAAAAATGTTTGCTACAAGAACATATTGGCATGCCTTCTGGACCTTTTGGGATGCATCTAAATGGCACAAAAGCACATTTAAATGAAAAGAATCTCCTATACTTTCAAAGTAAATTCTGACATTTAGGAAGGTACATGAAACACAAACAAGAGTCAAACCATAATCACATGAAGTCACAAAAGTCCCCCAGATAAATTTCAACATCAAAGGAGTGGAATCCATTTATTGATAGTCACCAGTGAGATAATCGCTCTTCCAGTTCCCTCAGGAGGTCCCGATTGAGTTCGTAGAGCTGAGGTAGGTAGTAGAGGATCTGATTCAGGATTCTGTCCTCAATCACTGGCTTTCCAAGTTGCCTAGAGGCATGTGCCACAGCATCCCGGAAATCCTGCCAGAGTACAAAGAGGACAGAAACCCCCCTTGCCATGAGCGAATAGCCTTCAAAGCACCAACATAGAGAGTGCAACAACAGAGTTCTCATTGCAGACATTCCAGGCACTGCTCCCTATTACCAAAAACAAGGCAGATACCATCTGGGTTATGTTTTTCTGCAGCTTCAATTAACTCCCCTGGGACTGCCTTAATCCTTTTGGTTTGATACTAGAGCTTTACTTTCTTGGTCCTGTATGCATAAGATAGAAGTTGTTCATTATTTTTACAACATGCCCTTAAGAAACGTGTTAGTATTACTTATGAGGAAACTAAGGCAGGCTAAACAAGGCTTTTATCTGCAAGGGTATTTGCAGCCTAGAGTATTTTAGCCTAGCCTAAAATCAGCTAATACAATCATAGTACCTTACTTAAAAACCATCCTAGTGTTCATAACTCATCTACAAATGCCATTTTGGAGGGCAAAAAGTAGAGCCAAAAAAATTTCTATATGTAGCAGCTCTCCTATATACAGGAAAATTAACATTTAACAAAAAGATACCATTAACAACGTTGGAATCAAAAGATTTTAAATGCTGGCAATGATAAAAGTCAACACTGACTGGTACCTTTGAAACATTTACAGGGGAGGAGGAGCACCCTACTCACTCTTGAAGGATCCTATAGCATTTTTATGCGATAAGCAGCTCCTAACAGGTTAGAGCTGAGGTTCATTGGTCCTCATTAAACTATTCAAAATTAAAATCTTGATCCCATACAAATCAGCACGGCCAAGATTGAAACTCAGTATCCCCTATACAGGGTATTTTCCCTATTCACAAGCAAACAAATCTTTCAATAAGTGTAGCAATCTAGCATTTCACTTGAAAAATAACACTGTCTTAATTGACAAAAAAGAAAATATAAATTATGTAGTGTTATGTATTACCAGATCTCACTTAAATTTGGGCAAAAAGAGAATTAATCCAAAACAGCTCTTTTGGAGTTTGTGGTTAATGAAACCTAGTATCACACACATGATCTGCAGGTATCTTGAAAAAAGTGACCAACAAAATGGTCTAAGTACAGCATTAAGTTATGTTTTAAACATGCATGGGGTCCACGCCTGTCTTTGAAAACCTGTAGGGTCCTCAGGTTGAGAGGAAAAAAATTAATCCCCCCTTTTCTCCCCTCCCCAGGTCTACCACTACAGCTCTTCCTAGCTATCCCATCAGTCCAGCATCTGGCACTATTTAGGGTGTCTCAAACTGAAGACTCAACTTTCCCCCGCTCTCCCTCCTAATTACGTCAGCTCTGGGCAACGTGAGCTCCAGACATGCTTTTTTGCTTTGTGACCCTATGGGTCACAAAGGCTGTGACTGGGCAGTTCTGACAAGAAACTGAAACTGAGATACAGGGCACTGGCTGTAATGGGGGAAGGCTGAGAACTAAATGCAAGGGAATTAAAAAACAGATGGCGTTATTCATATGGAAATGTTCTGGTTTACATCCTCTGTGCAGACTAGTGACACATAGGTTAACTACCAGCTGCATCTTATGGGTTTTTCTGACCCTGGGGCACTGCTTAACACTGAAATGATACATGGAATTACAATGGCAAAAGCTCAAATGAGGAATTCTGGAGAGCTTCATGCAAAATGCATCATCCTATTATGATAACATTCTTCCCCTGCCCCAGTTGTATGCACACACAATATACTATATGTATTTTGCCATAGGATGAGAGAAGAATTTTGTCTGAATGTCATAAGGCGACTTGCATGACGAAAAGCAAAGCAATTTTGTCTGTACCTTAATCAACAACCCAGGCTTTCCCCTGACCAAACAACAAAAGGAGAGCAGGGAGCCAGGCTTAAGCACCACTACATAAAACAGGAACGTCATCTGTAGTTAAGACCATTTAACTTCTAGATACAGCATTCAAAGAGTCTGCAGGGCGTTTTCCAAACACAGATTTGGTTTTTCAACTAGCTTGACCCAAAGTCCATCAGCTTCATCATGGTTTATAGATTATGCCATGAAAGGCTCTGTCATTAAAATAGCCAACCAAAACTTTATTTCATCACCCCTTACGTCCCCTTCCACAACTGAGTAAACTGAGGAAGTGCTGCAGAGAGGAAATACAGGGAAGAAAGATAATCTGAACCTTTCAAATTTCAAAAGCCTGCAAAACAACAAGAGCTAAATTTCAATGCTCTTTAATTTTTTTAAAATTATCTTCACTACTGACTATGTATTTGTCACTGTAATCATATTTAGATTTATTTTTAACCTGGCAGTGGGTGTGAAGTAACTGTCATGCCAAGTTCATCTTGAGATAAACTCAAGAGTTGAATGCAGAGTGCACATGCCTGGGGATCGGGGGTGGGAAAAGAAAAACAAATGTAACAAGGTTGGAATTACCAGTGTTTACACTTGAAGGTACTGGCCTTCTGAGAAAGTAGTTTCATATCCAAAAGGACAAAAACACAGATCAGGTCTGTTTTAATTTCCAGATATAAAATATGCTAATTTACAAACTAAACCCTGAAATTCCACCCCAAGGGGTGGAAAGTACTCAGATAACTTTTAATACAAGCAAGTGAATGACTTAGAAATTAGAAACTGCAGTAAAAGTAATTTAAAGTACCAGGACCTAGATCCTTCTAAACCTAAATCAGTTCACTGCTAAATAAAAGCAGAATTGCTCTTGCAAATAATATATACATTGCTCTGATATCTATACATGCTTGCATGATGTGATTTATATTACAAACATATTTAGCACATTGTCCTATATAAAACTGCTGAGGAGTGCTGCTTTCATCAGCCTGTTCAAAGGCAATCACCTAAGTTGTCCTAGAAATTATTCTGTTTGAAGCAATGCAGCAATCCATTACAACTGAATTTTAAAGACAGACTTCCTAATTAAAAATGGGTCTTTCAAATACTGAAATCTTACTCATAAAAAAAACCCCTAAAAACAACGACAACAACAATTTAGAAAAACCTTGCCTTGCTTTGGAATTAATGTGCTTATTTCACTGAAAAACATTTTCAACTCTAGACATGGTTCATATGCTGCATGACAAAACCCAAAATATTATGCTAGATATACTGAATCATTCCAGCTTCTTACCAGGATTTTTTTTTTTTCCTTTCAGAAGTGGGGCAGCTATTGCACATTTTTTTAAATGCTTGTTTACAGTTTCTAGTATTGCATTATGTTCTGGTCCAATAATAATCTTCTGATACCACTTTTTACTGATTAGGTAAAGGTAATTGTTTTCACACAGCTACTTAAGAGGACAGCACACATTGCCATCCCTGGAAAGAACGTTCTTTCCAAACCAGAAACAGCTCTACTTCTAAGCTGAGACAGCCTCCCACTGGATACTTCTCCACACAAAAATCTAGTCTAGGCATATTAAAGGCTTCTGAGTACATACTGTTGCTGAACTACTGCCTGATAAAACACTTCCAACTTAAAAATGTGTAGGAAATTCTATTTATCCTGTTGGTATACACTGCCCTGATAGCTGTGGAGTTTTTAAACAATATTTGAGGAGGTTACCATCATTACTGCTTTTGTTTCCTCACACCACTCCTTCAATGCAACTTCCTTAAATAAGCAAAAAGGCTGTGATATCTGAAATAATTCTGACCCTGTTCTGAATCATCTGCAATCAACCCATGCACTTCCCCTCTGCAAAGGCCCTGAGTCACAATCCCTCAGTTCTTCCCACCAAAGGATTCCCAGCCTGCAGTGATCTGCCCGTATCAGTCTAAGGAGCAAAGGACAATTTTAGTTGTAAACCAAAAGAGGTACTGAGCAGACTAAAATCTCACTCAGCTGCTGGCTGGGTCTAGTGCACCTTCAGGTACCTAATAGTTGAATGAAGATAATTTCAAATGGGTGAAATTAAAACTTCTTGGCAATTTAACAGGAGGAGAAAGTACTACAAAATCTAAACATAGTCACATGTTCTGTTCCTAAAGCTTCAACCAATATTCATCTTGGATCTGTTCTCTCAGAAAATACCATCAGCAAAAAAAAATTAAGTCATAATCCCTTCCACTGAAGAACGACTCTCCCAGATAAATACACCTGCAGATAGCTCAAATATCAGTTGAATTTAAGGAAAAAAAGTATGTTTGCACTTGGATGCCTCTCAAAGAATACACACACACAGAGACATCCTATGGGGAAGGAGGAGGGAAGAGGAGGAAGTTTCACAACAGCCAGGCTGCTAGATGTGACAAACTGTAAACATGACTGCTTAGCAATACGGCTACAGAAGATTTCACAAATAGATTATTTAAAATATAAATAGGCACTCCTACCTAGAGTCAGACTATTAGGCATAAACTGCTAAGTTAAACTACAGAAACTATAGTTAATCAAGACTATGACTAAGTGTGGATCACGACATTTTTCAAACATATGCCATTACTTTTGGAAAGCAGCCAAGCAGTTCCACACCTTTTTTCTCAGGTAATAAAATAATTTTTAGGTCTTTAATGAAATAATGTAGTTGATTCTTTTACAATAATCAATGATTTGACTGTGGCATATTCCCAGAATGTTATTTCAGGCAATAGGCTGGGTAGTAGAACAAGACTTCCTTCTAAACTAAAATTATTTTATTAGTCTTCTTAGTAAGAGGACTACAGTTGCAACTCATTGTCAAATGTCTCAGAAGTTGTAAAGTACTTCAGAATAAAAAAATTCATTAACATATTCACCTCAGACTGGTTAAATATTGAGATTTTGCAGATGGAGAAAAAGGAGTTGGATATTCAGAGAATCTTTCACAGTCAAACAGTAATTAAGTTGTAAGCCAGGACCAGAGGTCAGAACTTTGCTCCAAAGGTCATAGCTATTTTATTTTTCATTACATTCTTTTTCCAAGTGTACTATGAATTATTTTTCATAATACTTGGCTACAAAAGGCATCAGTTTATATATATATATAAAAAACTATATGTAGTTTTTATATACAGAATTTGCAATTTTCTTCTGAAAAAGAAATTTTTCACTCTCGTCTCTGGAAAGATACACAATAGAAAATGATGCTTGACCTCTTATCTGCCTTCTGCAATAAGAGGTTGATCCTGTGGCTTCAGAAATGCTAAGAGGTGTCTGCTGACAAGCTCCTACTTACTTGGTCTCAGAGTCCAAATATGGACAGAACAGGTTCTAAGTCAGAAGCACAGATTTAAAGGCTCAGGCAAAATCCCACAGGCCTAAACTTTTCTTTTCACACAGCAAAAAGTGACACACTAAGCCTTGCAGGGGAAGGAGTAACCTCAAAAAACCAAGTTTCTCTGCTGGACCAGAAGCCTTGCTGCTTATACCACAGCAGCAGGGAGAAAACAGAATCAAAAACAGTGAAAAAACAAAAAGAGTGGAGGGTTTTGGCAACAGAACAAAATTCAGAACAAAAATATACCGGAAAAATGACAACAAGTAAGCCAGACAGCTTACCCACAGTGCCAGGATTCTGCTGAAGAGGTCCTCTCACCCATGCAAAGCAAACCATCTCCAAAGAATCCCACAACAAAAAAGTACAAAGGGCAAGCAATCCTGCCTTACTGCTTTTTCCAGGAACACTGGGTGTTTTTTTAGGCACAGGACAACTCAGAGCAAAGTGATAAGCTTGTTTCTCTGTGGCTTGTGTTTTACACCCAGTTCACTGTTTCTTTTTTCTGCAAGTGTCCTTAGGAAAAAACAGTACTTCTCCCATATTCTCAACCCTTGTTCACTCTCAGGATGCAATGCATGAACCATCTCATAAACATGCATACAGAAGAGCTAGTTTGATTTAAGCTCCTTTGTTTCCAGGAGTTTTAAAAAGCATTTTACTGGAATCTTGCCCTAAAAAAGCACTAACACAGTAACAGAAATACAGAGAACTCAATATTACATCTAATGTTTGATTACATCCTCAAGCAACCCCATTTGCTGAGTCTGTTTGAGACTCCCTGTGCTATGTGCAAAGCCAGGTGAGTCCTTTATGTCTGTTATGACCAGGTTGTTTAGTATTTACAGAAGTCTCACCAAGTGTTTATAATTTTGCAGTGTGTCTTGAACAGAAGTAGTCAGGTGTACTTTTAGTGTGTGATAGGGTCCACATAGGCTGGCACTCAGGTATCTCAGAAGAGTTGTTCCAGCTAACTTTGTCAATATAAAAGAAAAAAAATGCTAAAAAATTTCAGTGGTACTTGTAATCAGTTTGCAGCCACATTCCTACCTCCTTAACTGCTTTAGATTCCACTTCAAAGGCTCTAAGATGAAGCAAATTAAAAAGCTTTTTCTTACATCAACAGTCCTCTTCCTTGGCACCACGTGATGCATTTAGCTGACACTGGTAAAATATACTGAGGAGAGTATTATTCATTTCAGATCATTGCTAATGGAATTAGTTACTAAATTTCAAGTGGAAAACCACTAATAGATGGCTTAGAAAGTGCAATGCAGCATCCCCCGACAAGCCAAATCTTCACTATGGGTCAAAGAGCCCAGTCTAGGGAGAATCTAAGTTCTAATCCAGAAATTTATCAGAGGTTGCTTGACTGGCAGTTAGTAAGCCAAAGAGGTCAGTGCACATGAAATCAAAAGAATAGTTTTATCTACATTAAAATATTAACCATAAGAAATATATAATTAAATCAATTGATTTAATAATGTGTATGAAAAACAAACCAAATCCTCAGGCATACCACTCCGTGGAAATAAAAAACTGGGTGTCTGCAACCTTTCTTAGCTACGGCAGTTCTTATTTAATGAAGAATGCACACACACAGAGCCTCAAAACCAGTGCCCTCTCTGACAAGGACACTCACCAAGCTTCCTGCTGCAAGCCAACTGACAAGTTAAGGACAAACTATTTCCTAAACTCCTAGCCCAGCATCCTCCCTGTTAAACCAGGCTGAATACATGTTGATTGTTATTGCTAGCCAACAAAAACATTTCTTATAGTTTTTATTTGGCAGCTAGAAACTAGCAGACTGTTATGAATAGAGTTGCAAGTTATCCATTAAAGGAAAAGCAAAACACATCCTACACCATTGCACATCTACACTGTGGGGACAGCTTTAAGTTTATCCTAGAAACTTCCTAAGCTCTCTACTCTTCCTTTTTTCACACTGTTCTTCTGCTTGCCTGTGTCCTCCTTACCAATAGCCTTTCTTCCAGTACTGCACATATTACCTAAAAAACTGGTATACTGAAAAGCAAAGGTACCTTTAAAAAATAAGTTAAGTGTCTGAAAAATATGATAATTTAAAATTAAATAGCTTAAAACTTGCCTAGGACAACTCTCTTTATTTTACCAGTATTTAAGATTGAGTTCTGTATTAGAAACCATGTTGAATATAAATTATATATTGGATCCAACTGACTGAGCCAGCTCTTAAAAACCAAGCTTGAACAGAATCAGAAAATCAGTTACTAGGAAGAAAGCAAAAGAGGAATCAGCGAAAGATGTGGTGAGTTTTTTGTTCCCTGAAAAAAATCTCTGTATTACAGGACTGTATACAACCATCTAAGAGAGCCTCTGTTCCCAGTTTCACAGAACAGGCTTCTCAAGAGACTGAGACATACCAATGCATCTGTTTGCAATACAATCACTTCTATTGCCCAAGGAAAAAAAGCCACTATGGTTGCATTTAATAGAGTGACAAAACGGTATCAAGACAGATTTCAAACTTGACAGAAAACACACAAAATAGAGCTAGAAAAAGAAAAATTCTTCATTAATTTCCTATTATCACCTTCAACAAAGCATGTTTTACAGATGACTGATCTGCACAAACACAGATGAAATACTTAACCCTTGCTATGTAGAACAATTGCAGGTACTACAATCACAGGTGTTATCAGAAAGCAAATATCTTTCTGATGGAAAGAACTGCAGCCTCAAAAAAACACGCTGCCAGGGTGATGGATGCATCATTAGAGCTATTAGCTATTAATTGGATTACTTCAAGACTGTGCATTTTAATGTACCATTTCTAAAATAAATTATTCCTGTCTCCCTCCACCATTTAAGGAGTTACTCTAACCAAAAACTTTATTTTTGTTGCTATGCACTTATTTATAAGCCAGTACAAGTTGGCTTATATATATGACTCTGATTAACATAAATTGATTCAATTTTCAGTATTCAATACCCAGACGCAACTGGAAACTGCATAAATTATTAAGGAGATCCAGAAGGAACCACCAAAATATTCATCCATTATGTAAGATGTGAAACTTTAAAGTTCAGCTTAATTAGATTAATTTTTTATATTTTGGATATGTAGATGCAGCAGAAAAAAGGCACAGTCACTACCATAAAGCCTAAACATAAAACTTTAATAGATTAAACAAATAGAAGAGGAAACTGGTTTTTTTTTTTTTGAGTACTTACAATGTGTAAGAGCTTTAGCACATCCACAAACCTATCAGAAAAGCAAGAAAAAGCAAACAGTTACATTTTAATTGCCCAATTAAAATAAATTGAATAGTTATTAAGTGTAGCATTGACACTTACACTTTCTCTGAGCTCATGATCTCCTTGGCAATATGGTAAACCTTTGTTTTCTTTCCAGCTGCCTTACCCTGCAAATAAAATTACATGTTACACTACACACCTACTGAAACTGTCATAAAGATCATTTCCAGCTACTAGTTCCTTAAATTCAATGTAATTATTTGATAGTTACTTCTAAGAAAAACACTTCATTATGCTTTGAAATCTCTTGGCTTTGACACATTCTGTTTTCTGTGACCTGTGAGAAAATCAATTTAGCTTGTATCTGGAAACAACAGTATTAGCTAGGAGCAGTTTTTACAACACTGTCAGCCTTTTCTTTTAATTTTTACAAGAAGCACTGAAGCCCATAATGAATGAAGTCCTAGCAAACAACAATTACTGATTTAGCAAAAGTACTAAAGTATAGGTAGTATTTCTATCTTATTCGATTATTTTTTTCTGATTAATGCAGCAACAGTAATATTTGCAGTGAACTCAGATGTGTTTCAGGAACATCTTAAAGGACATACACATTTTCTTTACTGAAAAACAAGACAACAGGAGAGAAAAAAAAAAAGAAAAAACCACACTGAAAAGAAAAGACAGTTTCTGACAACGTACTAACGGTGCTGCTGGAATACATAGCAACTGTACTCCAAAGATGCAGATATGTGAGCCTTGTCATCCGCCTGAAACACTGTGGAGATGATTTTGTGTTTCACATGCACATTTGATTCCCAAAAAACCAATGGCACTGTCAAACATGTGATAGAGGGAATAGGTATAACAAAGCAAATGAGGCAGGCATCAGGATGCAAATGTGTTTGCTACACAGTGTAACCTCCATGTACAATCTCCCTCCAATAGAACACCTTTTCCCAAAGCAGCTCTCATGATTTGCCATATGCTTCTCTGCTGCCAGCTGTCACCACATCTATTGCACATCCAGGCTTCCATTTTAATGTGCTGCAAAAAAAAGAGGATGAGGAGCCCTATAACGGCACAGGATATACAACTCAAGTGAGATGAAGTCCTGGGAAGGCTGTATTGAGCATGGTAGTATAATATGGACACTAAACAGTTTATCTGGAAAATCAGGTATCAATGGCATTTTATCCACAAAACTTTGGTTTTTAAGTACTAATGTTGCAAGATTTCTCTGAAGACTTATTTCTTCTCAAAACCTGTAAATTAGTCTCGAGTGCTAGAAAATAAACCATGGAACAGATAATACTCATAGGTTGGTTTTAACAATATTATTGTATTCAAATTAAAAAAGAAATCTAAATTAAATTTTTTCATTGGAATTCAAATTACACTGAGCCGAATTACTGAATTAAAATTAATTTCAAAAATAAATAACTTTGTATACTACCACATATATGCAAAATTATTTTTTTTATATACTGTACAGATAGACATCTGCACACAGATCTGGGATTCTACTTATGAAATGAAATTTGCTTCCAAAGAACACTGAGATCTATCCAGTGTTGGTCAATTGCATTCAGGCGAGATTGTAACACCTCTTCTCAGGCCTCTGTGCCTATTTAGAAAGCACAGCTGACACACTCCCTGCAAGACTCAATTCACAAGTAAGTCCATTATGCAGAGCAAGGTATCTGCCTTCACTGTAGATGTGTCAGTTGCAAATGAGATGAAAATTAGTATTTTGAGAACAAGATGCTACCTCTAAACAATTGCAAAACAAAATACCACAGTCTGTTTCTAACCCCATTTGAAAGACTTTTCACATACCAGCTGGTGCCAAAAGGGCCGCTTTGCATTTACTCAGACAAAGATACTCTAGCTCTGAGATTGTCTAATGGGAGAACCAAAGGGATACAAATAAGGCTCTCCAGCACAACACTGGAAAAAAGCCCTCTAAGTCCCCTAACAGATATAAAGCATCAAAGCAGCCAGATGCTTGTGGTAAGGAAAAATAAAACAAGCCCAGCTGATGACCAACACAGAGACTGCTTCATTCTCCTCTGCAGCTGCTCTTGCTGTGAGGAAGTTGGTTGTTAATTCCCAGCTGCCAGCCGCACGTGCCGCAGGCAGCTGAAGCAAGTGACAGCAGATGCCTCACAGCAAGTGCTGAATTACTCCATAAAACCTCCCTGAGAACCCTCCTAATGGGGACATTTTCCTGTAAAACTCTGTTGTGAAAGGTTGAGGGCATTTCTAGAGGCACACAAGGTAACTTAGCTTCTATACAGGTAAAGTCTTGTTTAGTTTCACAGGGACAAGCTTTTCCCTTGACTCTCCCTTTCCCAATTTAGTCCTCTCATTTGGTTCAACATCATTCAGACCCAACATGCCAAGTCTTCTCTTCCATCACTAAAAAGTTTCATAGGGTTTTTTTCTGTTTATCTTATTGGGGCTTTGTTTTTGTTTTGTTTTTTAATTATTTTTAAAGAAAGGAAGCAGATATAACTACTATCAAAGGAAACAGCTGCCGGGACTGGTGCTGAGGAGAGGCACTGGTCTATGGACAGGCTGGTTTCAGGGTGTCCAGGACTGAGAAGTCAGAACATGGGTACCCCCAAAGGGAGGGACAGGACCCTCATAACTTTATTTCATTCAGAGTAGTTAACACTGTCTTCCTGCTCCTCATTTGAAGAAAATAGAAGATTAAAATAAAGAAAATCACTCCAAGCTGGCACTAACAGAAGGTAATGGGTCAGACCTCAACAGGTGGTTTACATTTGAAAATATCCCAACAGGTTACAACTAATAAAATACTGCAAGAGTGAGGAATAGCTTCAGAAGATAAAGTTAAAAAGATACCTGTTTATCTTCTTGAGCATCAGTCTCCCCTTTGCTGGAATCAGAATTTGCGTCATCATCTTCATCAGAACTGTTCATGATATCTTCTTCATCTGATTGAAGATCTCCCATTACCACGTTGGGATGATCATGGTGTTCTTCTAAGGACCTAATATTAAAATATATACATCATACTCCATCTATGTAAGGAGCTTTCTGTTTCACCCCACAATAAATTATCTACTTGGTATCAGAGACTTTGAAAACAGTAGCGGGTAGTCTGAAGATGACAACAGTTGGAGGCTTTTCCACAGTGGATTCATGACTGCAACATTTTATTTACACTGGTATTGATACAATGCTCATTAACAGCAAGCAAAAGCCACAGTACCTTTGGAGTACTTATACTATCCACGTCCATCAGACTTTGCCTAACAACAAAGTCTGCTAAATCTATTCCCTTATTGCTATGTGCATGTATAGAGCATTTGTACTGTGTGCCAGGACAAAGAAAGATCATAGCCATTTTGCTATCCTATATCTCACAGCAGCAGATCTTGTTCCAGATATGGTACTCACACTGGAACTTTCTGTGTGAGATTCTAGATGCATGTATACAGGCCTGTTTCTCAATGCATATGCTGAACAACTGCATCAGTGACAGCAATATCACAACCATTCTGTCCAACAATTCTTCTTAAAAGCAGGAAAGCAGAATCTTTTGTGATTAAGAACGCCCACCCCCAGAAACAGACACCTTTTGGATAGCTGTCAAAGCTATAAAACATAACCTGTTCTGCTGCTGTACAATCATTATAGAGGTCTCTTTTTATTAGTTTCAGCCATATTTGCAATACGGTAATTGCATGAGACAGGCACACAATCTCCTTCCTCTAACTAGCCTTGACAACTTCAGCAGAGATTTAAGAAATGCAATTCTAGAAGAAAATAAAAAAGGGGGTAGGGAAAGATACCAGGAAAACAGACTAGAGGAAAGAGCCTTACGTTTTTGGAAGGTTACACGGAAACACAGCAAATCTCTGGGCTCATACTTTTAATCCTTAAAAGCATCTAATAATTTCCAGTTACACTAAAGCTATCTAAAAATCACATAATCTGTGTTCAAGGTCTGCAAAAAGATGCTGGGATGCCACAGAGGTATTCTGACATGAGCCAAAACTGCTCAGCTATCCTGCAAAACAAAAAGCAAATCCAGGAACCCTTGTCCACGGGCTGCTGCAGCCAGCAGAGATCTCACAGGGCTGACCAACACCTAATTTTGCACAGACAACAACTGCCAAGGCTACACACTTCTCCATATACCTGGCCCTGTGCCTCCCAAGACAAGGCATAGTTACAACTGATTTTTCCCTTGCTTTGAATCAGAGGAAAGCAGGGATGGAGGATAACTATTCAGACTCGCACTCTCTATCTGTGACAGCTACCAGAAAGAAAACCTGTCACCATGGATCCCATGGAAGATGTCTGCCAGCAATCTGAAAAGCAGAAGTATTCCTCAGGGCTCAGGTTCAGCATTGGGACCTGTGCTGTTAAACAGGTTTTTCAGCGACATGGACAAGTGGGACTTAGGGCACCCTAAGTGCCCAGCAGGTCAAGGAAGGGGATTCTGCTACAGCAAAGTGTTTATTACTCAACACTCAAGATAGAGTTAAAAGCAAACAAACCAATACAAAAATGCTGATCACAAATAGAAATATATTTGGAGATAAAGATTAGCTGGCCTGCGGACAGACCTTGGGCAGCCATGAAGACATAGAGAAGATTAAAATAACTTGGTTCTGTTACGACAACACAGGAAGGACTTGGGAAACTCCCAAGCAGTTACTGTCTCCCAGAACCAAATGGGGGCAGGGAGGAAGGCGACTGTAAGGCCATCACTGAGTTCAACAAGGCCCTGAGCCAAGACTGCAGCACTCTGGGTGCAGAGGGACACCCCTTTATTTGGGTTTGGAAATTATCAGCTTCATGCAGGAAGACAGCAGCTACCAGAGAGATGAGTGCTGATGACAACAGCATATGGTATATGCCAGGGACAGTTCCCATAGAGTCTCCAAGAGCTTCAAAAAGGCAAAAAAAGCAGCTTTTTACTGGAGCTTTCCCTGGAATCATGCTAGCAGGAAACTAAGACTTCTGCAGTTATTCATTAACTTCAGCAATTCAGAAAACTCCTTGTCTAGTTTATACAGTCACAGTCAGCTGAGAATATTTATTTTAGCAGATGCTGTCTCATATTCTTTTATTACGACAAACATCTTTATTACATCAGTAGCATGACATGAGGTAGATATATGCCCAGCTTTAGTCAAAACCTGCAACAGAAATTACTGCTCTTCCTTCCTTTACTATCCACATCTGTCACTGAATCTATCTCTGATCAAGAGTATTTTTCCTCCACTGCAAAATATATTAAGTGCCTTATCTCTGACCACACTGGAATACACTTTTTAGTCTATTATTCATTAATGTATATTTTTATTAATAGATATTTTATTGCCCTATTTCCTAGCTTTAATATAGGAAAATATATTTCCTAGCTGTTTTAATTTTCTTTAACTGAGAATCCTTCTCATCAAGAAAACATTGTTTTCACACCTGTGACATCACTGTTCTTTTGCCTCAGCATATTCTACTGGATGCCCACTCCCAGACTTCGTTGCCATTTTCCATTTAACCTTTTCAGGGCAGCTGAGCCAAAACTTAGAAGTTTTAAAAAATCTATCACTTTGGAAGTCAGAAACAAGAATACTTCCAGTTGAAGCTGCATTTTACTTGCACAAACATAATCTCCTCACCACTCAAGGATGAAGAACAAACCATCTGGCTTGTGTTGCATGAAGCATTTTCTACACAAGATTAATCAGCTTATCTAATAGAAAGTTCCAGTAAAAAACTACTTAAAAGTTTTAATAATTAACTAGTGATAATTTAGGATGTGTAGTAAGTGTCCACAAATGACAGCCACTGTATAAGTTTTTTTTACTTCATATAAATCACAATATTTATGCAGTAAGCTGCTTTTCTGGCCTTTATGGTGCTTATGCACCTACTATTCAGATAAAAGAAGCTATGGCAGCTGAGAGAACTGTGTATAAAATCTTACATACAGTATCTACTCCACTTTTGTCCTGTATTTGCTCAGTTCACAGCCCTCTGGTTTTTCCACGTTACATCTTGTTGAGGACTTTTTTAGCGGTATTTTTAATATTTTTTCCCTTATTTTCTTTGCTTTTTAAAGAAAAAAATACATTGGATGATTAGATGATTAATGATCAAGAGAGCCAGTTCATACTCAGCCATTTTCCAGACTCAAACAAGCCATCAGTTCAGGGATAGGATGCAATACTGGAGCCAGGGGTAGATACCTTCCGGTGGTATCTGCAGCTCTGTCCCCTTCTCCATAGAAAATGGAGACAGAGATACTGTGTTCATTTGTGTTTATCTGCCACATGCCAAAGAACACACCATTCTCCTCATACATTACACCTTAACCTTTCATGGACAGCTTTTCTGGCGAAACAGAAAACAGATCTGTATTTACCGATTACTCTTTTCTGTACTTTCACCTCTGAAGTCATCTATAACATAAGTGTATGTATGGCTCTCTTGAAATTATCTCTGGATAAAGTGAAATCCCTTGTACTTTAACTGCCTTTGGCAATAGTAGCAAATCTTTAAATAAACAGAGTCTTTTCTAATACATATTAATCCCCCTTTTCCAAAACATCACAAGTATGCAAAAAGGCTTATTTTAAGTGGCTCTTCTGATAGGTATTTTGGGGATACTATGAACTGTCTCTATCTTGTTCCCTCTTCATCACGATTCTTTGTCCTACCCACAGCAATACCAATAGAAACTTCTGCATTATCAGTCATGTGAAACACCAGCCCTGCCAACTCACTGTGCTATGCACTGAGTAAGAACATCTTGCCATATCTCGTGAACAAGTTACCTAAATATAGATGTGGGGCTTTTTTATTTCACACGTAAAATGAAGGAATCATTAGTTTGCCTTTGAATGAGTGGCTTATGGGATGATGCATATATGTTGTGCTGTATTTTCCTATCGTAATAGTAAAATACTAATGAAATAAAACATACTAGTCCTAGCAAGACATACAGCAAGATAAACTGTCAAAACTTAAAAATTGCCATCAGACTATTACCACTGGGAATCAGCACAAAAACCACTTATTGTCTTCAAGAGATGATGAAGACTAGTTCAGACAGTTTGTCTCACTCTAGACGCTCCAAATACACCTGTGTTTTTATTTTCAGACACTGTTGATTTGGACCCTGCATAGGGCACTCTAGCCTGAAGTCACAATTAACATTTCAGTCTCAGTTTCTAACTCCTTTAGAAGGCAAATAGTATTTTAAGGTTAACTGAGATCATTCAGAAAGATTCTCTGCTATGGAATGCTCCAACATTAAGTATTCTATAGTACATTGGAATGACTAAGTGTTTGCATCACCATAACTGCTAAAAAGCAAGTTTCCGCAGCTCCAAAGTATTTGCTCAAATAGATTCATCCACGCTACTGCTTTACACACATTTCCTTGTGATCTCCATTATTTTTAGACCTTTTTCCTACTTTCAGTAAGTAATAAAAATATATAGGAATACTGAATGAACAGAGCCTTGCACACAATACTCTGCTAAACTCTTCATTTCTCAACCTTTTGTTGTTTTAAAAGGAGTCTCCAGTATACTCTGCTTTATCCTTCTGTCTCTTTCTCCAGTATTTTATTGCATGGCTTTTGTGGGTGTTTATGTTTGTTTATTTTTAAAGCACGCTTTCAACATGCAGCCAAAATTACACAAATTGAAGTTCCTACTCAACTAAAAAATATACACTAGAACTTCAGAGAGCAACTAAGCATGCCTTATTATAATATTTAATCTCAAATCCTTTTCGTATCATTACAGCATTTCACAATCTTTTCACAGCTGCTTGCACCTCATTTTTCTCCAGAGAGCAAGCAGCTATATTATTAGTGCTTATCCATTTTCAGTTTTTAACATCACCATTCCCTACAACCAATTTTAGTAATTAAGGCATATTCAGCTGCTGGTTTTTTAAGACCTAAAAGCACATTGGTTCTCTGTGAAGGCAATAGCTGATAACATTGTTATTTTTTCCGTAGCTCCCCATAGTCCTAATAGTCATAAGCATGCCTTGCTAACTGATTCCTTCCATGAACACTAGTCGTATACTTCTGGGAAAATGCAACAGTAAGAGACCTAAAGAAACTAAATGTTCTATGGAATCTTTTCTGTTCAGTCCTGTCTAAATTCAGAATCTCATTCTAGGAAGGACTGTAAATACAGAACTCAAATTAATATCCCAAAACAATTTAGGAAGTAATTCCCTGATCTGCGTGCTCAAACAACAGAAGATGCTCCTGGAAAGTCAAAGCAAAAGTGAAATTAATGCTTGGTTATATAACCCTTTTGTTTAGCAAATTTCTTCTGCTTTTACTTAATGCTTCTTTTTAAAGACAGTCCAGTGTCTTTATTATTTAATTACTGCAGGATTTTGGAAAAACAAAATCAGTTCTAGAAAGCAAGCATGCTTGGCAAAGCACCAAGATAATAAAGGATGCCAACCAAGATCATGAGTGAGCTCCTATGGAAGGTTTAAAAAAATATATGAGAGAACTGATCAGCAAGATTAGTAAAGGCATGAATTACAGCACTTTTTGGATGAGTTACATTTTGCTGTAATATCTCCCATCCACAACCAGCCTGAAGAAGTCAGCACCAGCACATTTCTTTTTGCAAACCAGTCCAGAAAGCATAAAGATGAATTTCACATCACTCTAGATGCAGCTGGAGCGTAACTGGACCTTCATATTCACCTCTCATTTGAACTTCAGATTCCCTGAACAACAGTGGCTGTTTACCATTAGAGCTAAAAATATCCCATCCCTTGTTGTTGTTTTCATGTCCCCCTGCTTTTCATTTCTCCTTCAGGCACACTGGACCATGAAGCAGCAAATGAAGATGAAATACAACCCAGGCCAGGGGGATTACTTCTCTGAATTACTTCTACAGCATCAGTCACCTCTCTGGTTTAATGACACTCACAGATAAAAATGCTGAAGCTGAGATCACATCTCTCTTCTCTAGGTGTAGTGGACAGTGTGAGAAAGGCTGGTGGATGCTGCTGCGTCTCTCACAGTGCTGATGTGGCTGCCAGCACAAGGGATTGGTTGCCTTACTGCAGCCAAGCTGCTTGGGCTTCAACTTCTCTGCCAAAAATGGTGCTTTTACACAGCAAGAGAGCAAGATAGCAAGGTGCCCTCTCAAATATGGTTTTACACACTAACACTAACGTTATGCCACTTGTTCTTCTGCAATAAGAAGTTAATTATATTCATAAGTTCTTATTATTATGACTAAAAACAAGAAAAAAGGCAACCAGACATGAGATTTTATTGGTGTGATCCCAAGGAACATGACAATTGATTTTCACCTTCTCTTTCTTTATATCTTTTAAGACTACCTAAACAGATCATGCCTGTGAGATTCATTAGTTCCTTCTGCAAGCGATCCTTCCACAGGTAGCATGGCAAGGAATAAAACAGACCTCTACAATGGTCTTTAAAATAAAAAGCACCACAAAACAAGGGGCAAGCAAACTAAGCCAATGAATCCATGACTATTTGCATTGCTTAGGAACTGTTGAGCTATATTCTGTCCAGGCTAGTTAAAGACTTTTAAGGATTCAATTACAAATATAAACATTCCTCAAAGTATCACAGCTAGGAAACAGAAACGACTAGCATCCAGCTGAGCAAGTACAATTGAAAATATTTTGTGCACTCCAGGTTCCTTTTTCAAATTTCAATTTTAAGACTTCAAGAATTGAAACAGAATTGTTTTAAACAATATCATACGTACTGTATGCACTCATTAGTGTCTACTTTTTTTACAGAAAGCCAGGATCCTTGATGACAGAAATACACTACCAAAAGAAAAGGTCAATACAATCTATTTGAAATGGATTTTCATTCAGTGCTGCTTACACTTTGAAAGCTGTCTGCTGCCTCCTGGGCAACGGGCTGGCTGCTGAGAGAGGCCATGTGGGAATGCCAGAAGTTTGCTCTCACCAGGAGAAACACCAAGAACTACCCTCTTTGTCCCAGTCCTTACCTCTGACACTCACTTGTTACACCTGGGACTTCTGGGCAAGGAGGATATCACCAACACTGCAAGAACTGCCACCATATTTAGCCTGCTAGATCATGCCACTGGCAGCTCCTTCTATACTTGGCTGAGCACATTGCAAACTTCTGCACCTGATTTGCTTGAACCAAGCTATCCCAACATTTGCAGCCAGCAGCATTCAGTTTAGCATTTATTATCCTCAGGTCAAGACAGCACATACTACTTTCCTCAATGAGATGGAAGAAAAACACAGCTGACTCACATTCTAAGCCAAAAAAAACTAAAACAAAAACAAAAGTGTGTTTGTCATATCTGCTTCACATTAAAAAAGGTACAAAATTTATTAAGTGATCCATTCTCTCAGTCACCCTACTTCAGGCACACTATGATCAATACAGTCATGCCCATATTTCCATAGCACAATTTAAAAAAGCACAGTTTAAAAAAAGGTGCAAACAGATCTCAAATTATCTCCTTATTTAGCTGTGATTTGCAAACATGAGCTGCTGAGGCCAGAGGCACCCAAGGACGGCTTGCTCATCACAGGCAGCCTCCCATGCTCATGGAAGTCAACTTCAGTGAGACCGTTTGTTGACAATTCCTCAACTCCTTGAAAAGTTCAACGTAAACACACATGCATGCTTCAGATGTTTCTACACTCACCACAGCAAAGCCACATTTAAAAAGAAAACGATAAGAAAGACAGAGGTCTTAGTTTAAAAGTCTGCAAGAAAACTGGTGCCCACAGTGGGACAGCTCAGCTCTCGCACAGGGTGGCACGGCTGACATCGTGACAAGCAGGACAGACACATAGGTTGACAAACAATCAGGAATACTAACCAAGATAACAAGTGGGTTTCTGTGGAACGTTTAAGAAAATATATAATGAGATAACTGATCAGCAAGATTAGAAAAGGCATTAATTACTCCACTTTTTGGATGAGTTACATTTTGCTGTAATATCTCCCATCCACAACCAGCCTGAAGAAGTCAGCACCAGCACATTTCCTTTCACAAGCCAGTCTAGAAAGCATAAAGATTAATTTCATACACTCTAGATGCACCTAACCCACCATAAATTCAGAACTATCACCTGAACTTCAGATCTTCTGAACAACAGTGACTGTCTACCATTAGAGCTAGAAAGTCCCCACCTTCACTGTTGTCTTCATGTCCCTCTGCTTTTCCATTCTTCTTTGGGCATATTGGACCACAAAGCAAAAAATGAGTGGAATGCAGCCTAGGCCAGAAGTCTTACTTATCTCACCCATCCCAGCAAAGGTGCCAAAAGGAGATGATGCCAATGTAGTAGAATATGATCCAGGAGCATACAATGCGACAGTGTTGAGCACTGGTACTGTAAAGTGAAATACTAGGGATTTAAACCCTTGGCTGGAAGTATGTAAAGGGAAAGGGGTCCCCACATTCTGTGACCACCAAAAGCTGTGAGGGATTACCTGTCTCCCAGGGTAGGTAAAGAGAATTTACAGTCATGAGCATACTTTGCAGCATGACTTCAGAAAGCACGGTTTTAAAAAAGGTGTGAACAGCTCTCAAAATTATCTCCTTACAGAGATTTGCAGCAAAATTTAGAGCTTTTTACCTTCCCCTATCATTAATTCTTGTTTCATAGGGAGAGCTGCAACGCTCATGGACAGGACCTTTGGAAAAAGCTCCTGGCAAAAACAATACTAAAAAAGGACCAGAAAAATACAGCACTCATTCACAATCAGGACCTCTTATTCTAACTTCTCTGAATTCACAAAAGAGACCCTCGTGGGATGAAGTAGATTAGGAAAGAACAGCAGAATCAGAAGAAAAACAACACTTCATTTTCCAGTCACACAAAAAGAGGAAAAACCACAACAGAACTCTAACACACACTAAATAGACTTCTGGAAAACTATAATATAACTGTGACAAAAAAATGTCAAAACAAATGTATCAAATAGGAAAGGGAAAACCCAAGTGAGAACAGAACTTCATATTAATACCCATTTCAAATAAAATTGACCTTACCCTGCCAGAGCTACCATGACATTTCAAAACATAGCTACTTCTGCTCACTATAATCAGACCTAATGCAAGGCCCTAACCAATATCTTCTGCATTGACTCAGCATTAGTTTTACGATTTTTGCATGACTATTCCTGAATCAGGGCTCTAATATCTCTCTTCAAACAGTTGCTCACTCAATTTAAAAATAATGCACATCCTATTGCACTCAGGTTTTTTGCAAACCAAATATCAAGAAGATGACAAAAGAAAGCTGAGTAACAGATTACTCAAAAGGTAATGACCTAGATCTGAAATAAAACCAGAGTGGCTTAATTCCTAAACACACAACTCTCTGCATGCACAGGAGCTGATGCAACTTCCTGGACAGTAAGTCAGAAAAGAGGATGAAATAGTTTGGTCAAGAGCAACACAGACTAAGAGTAAAGAATAACTGAGCTGCTTGCAAGATCAGACTTGCGCTATCTCTTCCTCTAATCTTTTGCACAAATTAGAAAAATGGGATTTAGACATTCTTTATAAACTTTTCAGCTCATCTAAACAGCTGCACAGAACAGCCCACCTCCACAAACATCACTGGGAAAAAAGTAACAAAAAACCAAGTGAACTCTGAGCAGTTGAAACCACTGAGCCATAAGGCTCAGGCTGTAGCTTTCAAAACTGCAGGTTTGGTAAAAACTGCATTTATTTATATGCATCTTAAGGACTTCTTTAGTCTTCTGCTTCAGTAGAATGGTTTTTTATAAGCATAAAGATATTTTAAAGAAAAATTAAAACTTGTATAAACCTTCTAAATGAAACTTACTGGATTCTAGCATCTAAAACAAAACTAGCATTTCTTTACCTAAATTTTGTCTAGCGCATTGAAACAACATAGCTGCACACTTTTGTAAATCTGTTCATTAAAACATCTTTGACTAGGTAAAATAGAAATGTTGGGTAAATGTGGCATATTTATAGCACTGTTGCCATTTAAATAAAAAACAAAGTTTATATTTTTACTTATTTATTTTGCACCACCCAAAAAACTTACTGTTGTCCACATACTATTACATTAGAACACAGTTGAAATATCACTGTGCCACAGAGCTCCACAAGCACATTTCCTGAGCTGATGCTGAAAATAACCCACAGGAAAAGGCTGCTGTTGGGCATATAAATGGGTCTTTCATCAATTCTCATATCATGTTCGACTCTCCACCCTGCATCTGATGTATTCTCTGGAGCTACATTTTGCTAACTTATATCGTGGTTGGCAAAAGGAGACAGAGCGCACACATTGGAGGCGGGGGAGAAAGGCCATCGTCAGTGACAAATATGCAGCGCTAACTTAGCTTCCTCCCCTTCAAGAAAATGAAATACATACGAAGAATGCCAAAATTAGGAAAAACACAAACATGGAATAAAAGAGGAAAGAAAAAGATAAAGCACTGCAGATCAATTTACAAAAGTGCGTGACACTGGAGTTCCTGTTACCCACGACCAGGGAGGCTAGGAAGTAGCCTAAGGGACGGAGCAGCTTTATGCATGACTTTGCTTCCTTTGGGCTCTCCCACAGCACATTGAGCCATCCTCCAGCTGAAGCCAAGAGCCAGCACACTGAGCTGAGGGCAACGTCACCGGAAGGACAAGGACATCCTTGTATTGTAACGGGGGAGCAATGGCAACAGAAGTTTGGACATTTTTGCTATCTGTGGTGAGCAGTTCTTCAGTAGGAAACAAAGGATAGCACAATTTACCCTCAAAATGTCTCTTTTAATGCATATGGATTGCATGTGCATCAAGGCTAATATGATGTAATTTTCTAGACTGCACAAGACTATGACCAAAGTAGCCACCAAATCTTTTGGAGAGCAGATAATGATTCACCCAGCAGCTGGGCAGTGCCCACTTCAGCACTTGCCTCATCACCACTGCTGCCATCTTACTGCCTCCCGTACTCACAAGCACACCCAGCCCTAACTACATAAAATAAAAAGATAAAGTCAAGAATTGAAACCACATCTGCTGTATTTATATAGCACTTGTAACACCACCTGTTAACTTACAAGACTTTCATTATTGCACCTCCAACTCTGTCAGAAGTTTCCCTGGCCATGCCAGCCTTCTTTTACCAAAATCAAGAGGGAGCTCTTGAAAAGAGGGATGAAACAAAGACAAAAATTCTTTTTCATTACCATCTTGGGGATCTTCACAACTATGTGCATGTCATAAGACATTTTAAATCTTTTCATGACTGGACTGAACACCAAAATAACAGTATCAGAAAAATGTAGTTCTCCAACTTCTCTCTCTCCCTCATCGATAATGGAGATAATCAGACCTCAGAATCTCTCCTTCTGTCAAAATAGATTAAATCAGCACATCACAAAAACATATTTGCATGAGAATGTGTCAAGATTCTAATAAAGTTCCTATTTATTCTGATTTTTAAAAATCTTAAAAGAGGGGGAAGCAAGGGGGGAGAATATCAGCATAGTTCTACTAGTTTGCTTTAGAAGATTTGAGTATTTTTCCAGAGTGCCTATTTTCTTCTTACAATATATGCATTTTATTTCAGATTGTATAGCAGACTAAACTGTAAAGCTGCATAGCTGAAAGATACTCCAATGCTAAGGAAAACTTCTCTTACTGGAAAAGCAGACCAAAGAGACACTGACTCACATGAAGTTTCTCGGAAAGAAAGAAAAGAAAACCCAAAACAGTCCATATGCTCTCCTGAATAAAAAAATTAACTGCAAGTCTTCCATGTAGTTTGACATGCTACTCTAGTGGTACAAAATAATTAACTTGACACTACAAAATAGAGGAATTCCAGACGCAAGGTTCCAAGTGCCTGCATTCTCCCCCAAGTCCTTATGTTAAACATCAATATTCCCAAGCAACTGTACTACTACAACTTCTCACCAACATTTCCATGCCTCCCTAATTTGACTCTGATTAGACATGCCTTACAGTTACAGAATTTGTTTCTTCATGGTCTGTAAGAGCAAAAAGTGACAAGTCAGCAAAATGGTGTGCTCCTTATATCTGATAGGCAAGAATTGCTTTGTCCATTCCTATCCATTCCCAGCTCTGGGGCTGAGACTGCCAGAGAGACTCTGCAGTCAGCCTTGCGGGGGACTGGGAGCGCAGATCTGAGCTCTCTGACTCACTCCTCACTGACAAGCCCTCAGAGCTGGCAGAGGCCTCCCTGCTGCACCACAACTGAGAAAAGGAGGGAGAGAAAAAGAAGGGCAGGCTCAAGGAAGCATGACACAAAAAGGAAGCCAGTAATAACACATGACCAAGGATAATGAAGCCTGATAGGAAACCTAAATAGCCTATTATCAAAGCTATTTCATTAAAACCTGATGGACAAATGCAGAGAAAGAATTTTTTGCACAATTAAGGGCGGCAGAAGCCAGCTAAGCACACAGTGGAGATTGGAAGACAAGGCAAAACTGCAGAGCTGATGCAGAAGGAAGAACCAACCTTCTGCAGATCAGAAAATAATCTTTGAGAAACCGATGAAATAAAAAAAAACCCTACATACTTGGCCTCTACTTATCAGGAAGTTATGTATCCTTCCAAAAAATTTCAATAAAAAGAATACATGGGTATAACACATCCAATAACTATAATGTATTTTGTGCATTCAAATCTCAGCATAAGGGTTTAAACTTGCAGTATTCTAAATGCTATTTAGATCTTGCAGTCTTTTATTAATTTAGTGTTTCTGAATGGGAATTTCACAGTTGAAAAAAAAAACAAAACAAAAAACAAAAAACAAACCCAAAAACACACCAAAAAACCCCTCCACAAAACACAGAAAAACATACAAAAAACCCCCCACCACAACATCAAAGAGGAATATGTATCAAAGTGGAGTGCTTAACCACACGGATTTCAATACGAAATTCAATATTCCACAAAGGTTTTCATGGATACTTAATTATCTCTGGGGACTCAGTCCCCAAAGCAGAATTTAGTACAGAAAACTGAACTTATATTTTGCATTGACATGCTCATTTCTGGAAACCCAATGGATTATTGTAAATCAGCAGGTGTGGGTAAAATACAAAGTAATATTTGATTAAACCAACACTGAAATCATAAGGGATTGTTGTCACATGGTACTCCCCTCTCCCCAGGCCTTTCCAAAGAAAAACCCTAGCTGGAAACACAGTGACCCCGTCATAAATAAATTAGCAGTTGCAAAATCTTCAAGGAACAGTCAAAAGTAGCCAGTAAATACAGTATGCTATTCCCAGAAGGCTGAAGGAGTAGACTTACTCAGCCTAAAATACAGCTGTCTTACCTAGAAAAATGTAATACCAAAAGGAAGGCCACAAGATCCAAAAAAGTTTAAGTTTCTGTTTTCTGCAGCATGTTCAAAGGCACACTTATTGTTCCTTTGCATCTGTAGTTCACTGGACAAATGTACACTCAATGTTACTTTTAGATCCAAGGAAGATTTTGCTGTCCTCAAAATCAAGATTTGACACTAAAAATGTGACAACTAATGCATAAATATTTCTCTTTCATTTAGAATTTTCAAAAGAATGGTGTTACTGTGAAACAACCATTACAACTACTGGTTTCCGACAACACTAAATTAATTGTGGTACCAGCATGACTGACTTTTCATCTCACTTTTCAGGCCTGAACCACTGTTTTCTCAAAAAAAACCCCAAAACTGAAAGAAAAAAAACAAACAAACAAACAAAAACCAACAAAATGCCAAACAAAACAAAACAAAACCCCAAACAAACAAACAAAATCCCCCAAACATACAAAAAGCCCGCACAAAACCCAGCAAACCCAGAGCACTGAATTTCCTGATGTTATCTGACTGGATAATTATATTTAAAACTTCTTTTACACTTAACAGCACATTTTCTATCTCAGAGCACCTAGTCTTCACTCACTTTGTTTATAGAGTCCTCATAAAAACACATTCATCTAAATTAACCATTTTAAATTGGCAGTCAAACAGGTAGGCTAAACCAAAATAAAACAATCCTTAAACACCATTTCGAAAGATATCTTTTTTGTATAGTGGAAACAAAACACAGACTATCTGCTCCCAAGCTACTGACACTATTTACTTTATTGAGAATATTCCCCTGAACTACTTAACAAAAATCAAATCCATTCTGACACCCATCAGCAGCACCTGTTCCACCTCAGTGGTTCATATACTGGATCAAGACCCTGACTCTCTTCCTTTCAAAGCCAAGCCTTCTCCCTTCAGTAGAAAGGAGGTTGACATCAAATATCCCAGAAATGAGGTCCTGACAACTGATACCTACCATTAATTACACTGGCCTGCCACTTGCATTTAATTCCCTGTGGGAAGGCTCAAGCAAACAAAACATAGCTGAATTAAATGCGACATATGAAGTTCAGATAATAGTGTCAAAAGCTATTACCATTCTCCATTAAAGCATACTGGTTTCACCAGATGGGATTGTGAGGAAATTCCTCTGTAACCACCAAAGCATTAAGTACATTATCAAAATTTTATTTCTTCCTCCAGAAAGAAATGTAGCATGAGCTAAAGACGCCATTGAACTCTTCTGGTAATGGCAAGATTGGCATTCAGACTTAATATATTGAGTGTGCTATTATGACTAGAAGTGTGGGCAATTGGTCTGAATTTCTCAGAAGAACAATCTCATCTATACATTGGCTTTAATCATAATATAATTTGCTTTGAGATCCCTATTAGCAGTGCATTACAGGAATTTGTGTGCCGTGATGTATGAAAAAGAGCTGAGTGCATGTTCTGACAGGCTAAGGAAAATGCAAGAGGCAATTATTTCAATAACAGCAGCACTGTTTCTCTAACTGCTTTTATAATACAGCCTGGCCCACGAAATGATAAAAAGCTCTTACAGAACTATGCAGAAAGGGTAAGACAACATTGATAAGGAAGCTTCAAAGGATTTGAGATAATACTAAATGGGAAGACTGGAGACAGGCCTGCCTGGCCCGTCTGGGGGAGGACCCTTGAATATTTACCCCTGCTCTCCCAGCAGCACTGATCCAGGTCAAGAGACTACTGCACTGTTGCGTCCCCTTTTTTTTCCCCTAGGGATTTCTTTATTCTCTGAAATCTATTGAAGTAGCTACATGCATTACTTGTTTCATAAGGTAGTTTCCAACTATTTAATTGAATTTATTATAAACATAAATGGCTCTAATTCTGGTTTTCTATGTGTGCTTTCTAAAGAAAAACACCACACCCCAGCTGTGCCAAGGAGATCCAACTCAGGGACCAGCTTCAGGTGCAGATCAGCCAGTGAGGCCACTTAAACCCTTAATCACCATTGGTACTGGTGAAGGTTTGTGTGGAGAGAGTATAACAATAAATCTCACACATTTAGTCAGATGTGAAAGAAAACTACAGAATTTCACTTCAGAGGCAACTGCAATCTCACATCTACCATGCTTCATACAGCAAAACTATCATCTTCCTAAAGCAGACAGATATTCACCTGTATGCAGAACAAAATAACACAAACCAAAATGAGTCACATAAACACGTGAAATGCATCCTTATTCAAGTTTGGTCTCACCATTCCTAGGTTCAACAAATTGAGGGAATACCAAAAGAACGTGGTCAAAACCCCTGAAAGATGCTCAAAGATTAGACTTAAACAAAAAGCATTCACTCTGTCAGTAACTTAAAGTATACCAAGGACAAAACTAAAAGAAACACCCTGCTGTAAGCAATAAAAATACTCAACAACCACTTGAATAAATGTACCAGTACCTAACCCATAACTAGAAGTCCTACTTTCCATGATAAGGTTTCATAATTTCCTACAAAAGGGCTCATGTTGATAATATTAGCTACAAAACAATTAACATAGGATGCCCCTTAAAATATTTGTCTCTTCCTATATAAGAGAACACAAATTCTTTGGAGCACGTGCTTGCTATACACATCCAACATGAAACAAAGCTTAGTAACTCTCAGTGAAAAATGTAGTTAAATGTGACTATCGAGAAGCTAATTAATTTATTCTTATCATTATGCATATGTTCTCAATAGTGTGAAGAAGTTTGCTGGGGACTTTGAAATATACAGGCTGCATATTTCATTCAAATCCTTATTGCTGATTTGAGATAAATACTTAGGATCTGTAAGAGGAACTGATCAGCTGAAGTTAAGAAATTGCATGATACCATATTGGGACAAAGCAATGCTTTACCTGTTAGCACACTGACAAACACACTAAGTGATGTTGTTTAGGGAGAACACATCAGTCTGGTCACTCTCTGTGGCCCATTTCTCAGCATCCATCACAGCCATACAAGTATTAAAAGATCTATTCCATTTGTTTTAGTCACAGAATCATTAAGGTTGGAAAATACCAAAAGATCAATTCAGTCCAACTCTTAAACCAGCACTGCCATGTTCATCACTAAACCATGTCTCCAGGTCTGCCACAGGCACACATTTCTTGAACTTTCCAGGGACACTGATTTCGGTAGCCTATTCCATTGCCTGACTGCCCACCCTTTCAGTGAACAAGTTTTTTCTAATATCAAATCCAAACCTCCCTGGAGCAAATGGAGGCCGTTTCCTCATATCTATGAGCCTGTCCAATCCCTTTTTGAATCTGCTGATATTATCTGTCTCCACCACCTCCTGAGCTAAAGAAACTCAGTGGCAACCTGCAGAGTTACCAAATCTCATCACGCTAATACTCTGTGAGTCACACAGAAATTGTGCACCACTACCACCTTGGCTGGGAGCACAGGCAGATACAGAAGACTCACTGTATTTAGAGAGAGGCAGTAGCTTCTGTTATACCCAAAAAAGCTTTCCAGACCTGACAAAGAATTTGCATAAACAAAAGCTTGTCTGCTTTTCCCAGCTCTATCAACCCATCTAAAAATATATTCATTCCCCCTACAAACCTAGCAACTATGCACTCTTCGGATAGTTATTCCAGTTCATCGTCAGACTGGTAAGGTTCATTCCTCCCCATTGAAGTATTCTTGGATATAGATACATGACTGTATCTGATCTACTTCAATTAAACCTGGAAAAGTTTCCCAAATTTTGAGGAATATATGAGGAATAACTAGCTTACTTTTCCTCTTGACTCACTGCCAAGTGCAAGCAGTTTTCAAAACAACAAAAGCCTACAGAAGGATATACAGGAACAACTCTCCTGCTGACATTTAATTAAAGAGGTTAACAGCCTCTCAAGTTATCATTTAAACATATTTACAACCAACAGAATTACAATGCAACTGTTTAACTTCCCTTTTCTCTTTAGTTTACCTGTCAAGTCTCCAACGCCTGCTTGTAGCTTCACAAGGCTCCTCAACTTCATAGAAGTCATTGCTCTGGTCTTCCACACTGCTGGAGTTCTGCCATTCAGAGCAGAGATTTCTCCTAGCACCCATTGCAAAAGGCAAGTTCTCATACTCGGGTATTTCCTCATAGTGACGCACATTCTCGTACTCTGGATCACAAGTGCTGGTTACAGAATTCAAAGGCATTTGGGAAAAATTCTCTCCCAAAAGTCCATGCCTTTCTAAAGACTCCAGCCTTTGGTTATTTCGCATCTCAGGCTGACTTCTGTTTCTCTGCCTCTTCTTCTGTAATGCCGGACTACTTATTTCTATGGAATGCGCCTTGGCAGATTTAGCTTTCCTTTCACTGCCTACAGACCCTATATTCCTGTTGTTATTTCCATATCCATCCCCATTGGGAAGGTTGGCAATAGCACTCTCCACTGACTGGCTACCTTTAGACAGAAATTTTTGGAAGTCACTTTTCTTTAAGCAAACTGACAGTTTCATGTTCAGAAGCTTTTTCAAGCTATTTTTCTTGTGATGATCTTTGCAGGGCTTGTCTGTCCTGTCCATGTCCACAGCAGAGAGAGACTTGGCCCTAGGCTTCATCACAACAGTTAGGTGGCTGAAGCTGGTAGCAGTTTTTAATGATTCAGAATTTCCTGAAAACGGAAGAATAGGATGAGGCAACTTCCAGACGGGTTTTTCAGAAGAATGTTTGGGTATGTCACAGGACGAAAGTGCATCCTGCTCCTTGGCTCGTGGATGTGAGAAGTGAGATCCTTCTAGAAGGCTGTTTGATTTGTCCTCACTGGAGGTGTAAGAACTTTTGTCCACAAGCTCTGCTGATGCAGCTTTTTTCAGCAGACCAGCAGCTGGAAGGCCATGCCTTTGTGGTTTCTTAGGAATAACTTTTGGGGAACTCTCACCTTTTATTTTAACTTCTTTATTTTCCAAGTTTTGTGGGGAAACATGGAGACTATTGGAAGCAGATGAGTGCTGACTGCTTGCCAATTTGAGCTGCTTTGGCAAACTCATGGACAGGGTACCACACCTGACAAAGTCAGTTCTTTTGTCCACAGCACCTGGCATACTGGTGTCATCTGTTACCTCATCCACAGAGTTATGGTCTGCATTTAAAGAAGATTCAACATGTCTCACCAAATCAGGACTTCCATGTGAAAACTGAGGCAAAAGATTTTGTGAAGCTGACTCTTTCACAGCAGGCTCCTTTACCTGAGGCATTTTTTCTGCATTGCTTTGCATTACCTCACATTCTTCAGGATGAAACACTTCTGCATTATTGTTGTAACAAACACTTTGACCAAGGACATTAATTCTTGCTGGCTTTTTTAAGCTTTGGTCCACAACACCATAAGAATCTTTCTCTGAATTAGATGGTTCCTTTGTTCCTTCTCCTGTGCTGTCTATGCCACCCTGACGGACTAGACATGCAGCACGTGGCTTTCTTGGCTTAGGGATAGGAAGCACTTTGGAGCTCAGGACTGAAGATGTTCCAGGGGAGGTTTTATCAGCATCTGCTTTCATCCCTACTTCACCTGAAAACATCCTAATGCTACTTAAATTTTCATTCTCTAGAGTTTCCTTGTCCAGTGGGGAAGAACAACTCTGATTGTTTTCAGTCAAACTAGGACAAATTTCAGACATCTGAAACTCATCAGCAATAATCTTACCATCAGCATTTTCCTGCTTCCCTTTAGCCACCTCAGAAGATGAGGATTGTACAAGTTCCATAAACTCTATTTTAACATCATTCTTGGAACTGCTGCCATCCCCTTTGTCAAATTTGTCTGAATACCTGTGCCTCACAGGACTGCTGTTAGGAAACACTCCATGAGTTAGGACATCCTTAAGTTTCTCTTCCAAAATGCTGGCTTTCAAAACCACCTGACTTCTACTTGCCAATTTTTCATTTTGACTATCCCCCAGAGATAGTGCATTTCTTTCACCAAGCTTGATGTTCTCTAAAGTGTCGAAGTGCTCAAGAATGATCTGAGTTTTACAGGTGTTCTCTCCATTTCCAAGTTTATGAAGGCATTCAAATTTGCAAGGTGACACAGGTAAAATGTATGCTGTGCTTCCAGTACTCCCTTCTGAGGTCTCATTTTTATAGTTCAAATGGTCTAGAGTTTGAGAAGAATCTTCCCTGTGCTCCTCAAAGCTTTTTGTGCTTTTTCGTGTAGACGATGGAGGTTTAACTTCTGGGATGGAGGAGCTCTTGAGGACCTTTGGTTTTGGTGCAATTGCTGGCTTGGTTTTCCTTGCTGCTTGTATCCCACCAGAAAGTACAATATCAGGCTTTGGTGCAACAGGTGGAGGTGCTGCCTTGTGTCCTAGGACAAATTTTGGTTTGGGGGCCACTGGTGGCTTCTTAATTTCTAGGAATGATAGAAAACAAAGACTTTAGTTACCATTGCCCACAGAACAGCTTCACCTGCAACACAGTAATATTAAAAGTTTCGTAACATTTAACTTGTGATCTACAAGATCTCAATGTGTGTACAGACATATTTTTCTCTTAAAAGCAGGCCTTCCTTCCCTAACACCGCTTTTTTACTAGCTGCCTTTCTTTGCTTTAATAGGCACATCAAGGAGTGGTAGGGAAGTTTTCAAAGTCTTTTCATAAACAAACAGTTTTACATAATGTTAGTACATGTACTCCCTCAGAGGCTAAAGTCTGATGCCAAGAAAAGCAGAACAGATTTGCCTGGTTTTGCAGTTTTAACTGCAAATACCATTTTAAAATGTTGCAAGTATGTTAAGTGCCACATGTACAATAAGCCACGAAGACAATGGGACAGCCAGAATAGTGACCAGGGTGGTTCAGTCCCTTCCTCCACCACCTTGAGAAATATGTGACCTAAAATTCCCCATTCCCTTCCTCTCCTATTCAAACACCACCAAGATGAATTACCGCACCAGTTGCGGAACTGGCACATCACTACTAACAGTTCAGTTAGTCTGTGATACGAAGTTGATGCAGTAATTTGTAGCAAGGCAGTACCTTTCTATTGTAAAACACCACTTCTGTGTCTCATACAAAATTACTTTTCCCAACGTGTCTGACCTAGAAACAGTCACCACTATTATGAATTGTGACCCACTTGGCACAAGATGACAAATCCCGGGGAGACTGAACAGCACACAGGAAAAGGAGCTCATGAGAACTTTTGGGATTGTGGAGTTTGATCCTGTTTTTTGAGTGGTTTGGGGGGGTTTTGTTTGCTTGTTTTGTGGTGTCTTTTTAAAAAAGTATGTCTGAAATATTTTAATATTTCAAGAGATTATTTATGACCAATTCATTTCCATATGCTGGAATATTTTCAGATTTCTAAGTGCTTTGAGTGCGTTTTGATATGTGCAAATTTTAAAAGTAAACAAGTTTCTCGTGCTGTTTATGTATTACCTCAGTATTTACTAGCCTTGTTTTGATCAATATTTTGGTATACTTTCAGTAAGTCATATATGTGTTAAATAACACCCTCAAGAAAACACATTAGTTAATGTTTCACATGCAAATAGATAGGGCAGGCCATTGATTTATTATTCCCTTTGAAATGTGGGTTTGGTGTTGGGTTGTGTTTACCACCATCATTACTATAGATATGCACTATATCTTAACCTCCAGCCTAGAAATGCAAGAATGAAGTTTCAAAAAGTTTAGGTTTGTTTTGTAGGGATTTATTTGATTGAAGGAAATCCAGATGGGTTTAAAAAAAAAAAAAAAA